>JWPT01000067.1:0-176692 GCA_000812245.1 Onygena corvina | reverse complement strand
CTATAAAAATAGGGGCTAATCTAGATACTATATTTATTTTTAAATATATCTCTTTAGTAATACTTAAGAGAAAAATTAAAGAACTAGTACTAGAAGAATAGAATCTAGATTTTTAAGAGAGAAGGAGACTTAACTAAGGGAAGGAATATCTCCCTTTTAAAATCTATTCTAAATAGTAGGCCTCTAAAGAATAATAGTTAAAAGGGATCTAAACTACTAAAAATTAGCTAAAACTAGAATATAAATATTTTAGATTCTATCTTAGAAGACTATTAGACTATAACTCTTATATCTATCTCTAATACTCTAATATTAAGAAAAATCTTTAATATCTTCTCTTAAACTATAAAGCCTATAGAGATATTAGAGAAGCTCTAAAGAAAAAATATAAAATTAGAGAATAGAATTTAAAATATTTCTTTTAAATAGAAAAAGGTAGAAGCTAGCTTTAAACTTTTTTAAAAAAGATAAAGATAGTTATTAGATTATAGCTAAAAGGACTACCCTTAGAGGTTTAGAAACTTCTCTATCTAGAATTCTTTTTCTTTTATTTACTCCTTATCTTTTCTTTTCTTTAAAATATACTAATATTCTTTCTATTTTTCTTACTTTTACTCTCTTTTTTACTTTCTCTTTTTTTTATATTTTCTTTTTTTACTTTTTTTTTCTTTCTAACTTTAAAAAACAGAATTCTATACTATAGAAGTAAAACTTTTAAAAATTAAATAGTATTTTTAAAAAAAACTATTTAATTAATAAAATTAACTATTTTAATTTTTAATAAATAAACTAAAAGATATATTTTTTAAAAAATTAAAAGTTTAAAAAGATTAATTTCTATATTTTTACTCTATATTTAGTATAACTTTTTATAGTTTTTAACTATATAGAAATATAATAATTAATAATAATAATAATAATAATAATAATTATTATATTATTAACTATAGAGTTTATTTAAAAAGATATTTATTAATAATAATCGAAATATATAAAATATTTATATATAAATATACTATAAAGTATTTATATATTATTTAATTAAAATATTAATTAATAAATATATAATTATAATATTATATATATTTTTAATAAATATTTTTAAAAAGATTATATTTTTAAAATAATTTTAATTTTTTTAATTTTCTTTAATTAAAAAACTATTAAAATAATTAATTTTAATATTTTAATAAATATTTAAAATAATAATAAAATATATAGTTATTAAAGAGTATTATTTAAAAATTATATTATAATTTTTTTAATAAATAGAAAAAAATTATTTATATATTATAAAATATATTTTTTAATTATTTTAATAGTTTTTTTAATTTAATAAAAAGTTTAATAGTTATTTTATTTATATTTTAATATAGTTAAATTTTTAAAAATAGTTTTATAGTTTTTTTTATTCTAAATAAATTAGTAGTTTTTATTTACTATAGTTATTAGATATATTTAGCTATTTAAATTTTTATCTTTATCTTTATTACTATTTATAGATAATATAGAGAGCTAAACTAGATTAGCTATAGAGAGTTAGATATACTCTATTTAATAAAAGTATTATCTTTATTATATTATTTTACAATTGTAAAATATATATTTAGAGGTAATAGTAAATTATATATTTTTGATAAAATTATTTAAGAAATTAGAAAAAAAAATTTCAATATCGAGTCTGACTTTCGGGCCGTCCCGTGTCTGATCTATATATAGCGCTACCTCACGTGCAGCCTTGCGGACGAGGCTGGCACAACTCCAGAGGGAACGAACTCCCTGTCCCTGTCCTACATATCCAACGGTCGATCCATCGTCGACTTGCGCCCTGTCGATCCCGCCCCGACCATGCTGCTCCGTAGGAAAGTCGCCTTTGGCTTGAGCGTCCTGCTGGGCTGTTGCGTCGCGCCGGGCGCTGCGGTCTGCTATTACCCGCAGGGCAACGCGGCCGTCGACTTCAAGTACCAGCCCTGCGGCGACGCCGACACGCTCTTCCAGACGTGCTGCATCCCCGACGAGGGCGACCAGTGTCTGCCCAACGGCCTGTGTTCCTATCCGAAAAACTATCTGTACCGTGGAGCCTGCCAGAGCGCAGACAACTCTAAATGCGCTCAGATCTGTCCGGGAGGTGGGTTTCCCGCAAACTTTGGCGCCAGATCCTCGAGCGCAGACGCGAAGCTGTGACTGACGGAGATGCATGCACCAGTCCGCGCGAACACATGGGTGAAGGTCAAGCTGTGCGCCTTCAACGAGTACTGCTGCAGCGTCGACGACAGCAAGGACTGCTGCGCCAGCTCCAGCGGCCGTTTCGGCCTCGAGGAGCGCAAACCCACGGCCGCGCCCTCGTCCACGCCCACGTCCAGGGCCTCTTCCTCGTCCACGCCCACGTCCAGGTCCGCTTCCTTGTCCACGCCCACGTCCAGGGCCTCTACCTCGTCCAGGGCCTCGCCGCCTGCCGCGAGCGAGGCCTCCTCCAGGGCCAGCAGCCCGCCCGCGCCCAGCACCTCCGCCAGCGGCGAGAACGCTAGCAGGGGCAGCGCCGATGATGCCGGCCACAGGTCCACCACCCCGGTAGGGCCCATTGTCGGCGGCGTGGTGGGAGGAGTCGCCGTCCTCGCAGCGTCCGGCATAGCCATCTGGTACCTGAGGAGGCGGACTCCCAAGCCGTTGCCAGACAACCACGGAACAGACAGCCAGTCGGTCTCGAAGTACCCGGAGATGCCTGCTCCCCAGTCGCCTGTGCCCGTCTCGTACCATCCGCCACCGCACGCTCCATACCCCCCTGCAGCGGCACCGCCGGGGCCCGCCGAGCTAGCCGCAGGTTAACGAACATGTACACACATATAGCATATATATAGATATATATATTCACAATGTAATAGAAAGAAAGGCGTCGTCGATATAGAAAAGTGTGCCGGCCAAAAGATGTTCCGCCCGACTTCCGCGGGGAAAAAAACAAACAAAAAAAACACCGAAAAGCCGCTGGCTGTCGGTATCTCGACCTTCGCCCTTCGCTTCGCCCTGCTGTCTCCCGTGTGTCTGTACGGCTAGAACCTAGAGAGAGCCCGCGATCGCCTCAGCCATGTCTCTCGCACAGTATGTCGACTTCTCCCAGCAGAGCCTGGCCGGTAAGCCCCCGCCTACGTCACCCTGCAGCCATCGATCAGCCAGCTAATGGCGGCGCCGGACAGTGTCTGCTGCAACGATCGCCTTCAACCCGCTCTTCTGGAAGTAAGTCTTCCTCGTGCTCTCGCTCCCTTTCACCGCGACGGCGCGCTGACGGCTGCAGCATCGTAGCCCGTCAAGGTCGGTCCATCTCGCCCTCCACCACGGCCAGACCGCACGGTGTCTTCCGTCTGCTTACACCCTACCAGAGCACAGCAACCATTTCCTCACCAGGATCTTCGGCAACAAGTACTACGGCTGCTACTCTCTAGCCATCACCATCTTCTCGCTGGGCATCATCCGTGATCACCTGTACAATGTCGCCCTCAAGGACCAGCCGTATCTGCCACTCATCCACCAGCCGTACCTCGCCTACGGGCTGTTTGCGGCGGGTAATGTCCTGGTCCTGTCCAGCATGTGGGCGCTTGGTATCACGGGCACGTACCTCGGCGACTACTTCGGAATCCTGATGGACGCCCCTGTCACCGGCTTCCCGTTCAATATCACCGACGCCCCGATGTACTGGGGCAGCACCCTGAGCTTCCTTGCAGTCACCCTGTACCACGGAAAGCCCGCTGGTCTGCTGCTGACCGCCGAGGTCTATATCTGCTATAAGCTTGCGTGCCTATGGGAGCAGTATGATCCTGAAGCCCTGCGATTCCCTGCCTATTCTCGCTCATTCACACTGACTGACACGTCCGTTGCTCCTCTACTAGGCCATTCACCGTCGAAATTTACAGCAAGCGTGATAGAGAACGAGCGGCCGCGAGAAAGGCTGGTAAAGCGGCGTAAAAGCTCGTTCACCTGGCGAGTTCGTCAGTCAAGCCGGACACGTCCCCTGCCGAAAGTGAGATGCATCCGTCGATTTTCGTGCCGACACTTACACCAACCATCCACTGTCGACCGCCCTCGCTTGTTAGGTGGGCGATTCGTGTTCTTGCCTGCTCTCGGGACCATCCCCTCATTACTTTACATCAATATGCGGAGTATCGCCGATATATGAGTTACAGTAAAACGGCTGCCAAACGTGCCGGGACTTCTACCTCACGTTGAGACTCCGTTCTGCTAGCCGTCAGGAAGCAAGTTCCATGCCTTTACGCAATATTTAGACCCTTGTCAAGAATCGTTATATGTGTGTAGATCCTCCATGCGAGCTTGCTTATAGATAGAATTATTCCCTGCTAGCAGCAACATACAGATGGTGATGAACCATAAGTTCCACGACCTCCCCAGTTCGCAGAGTGAAATTGTCCGGATACCCTCCCTCAACCTCTGCGACCTCTACCCCGTTTGCCGGCCGGTCTTCCTTCTTCCGCACCCTCTGTTTCCTCTTCGTCCGCGCCCTTTCTGAGGTCCTCGCCTTCTGCTAGGCCCCATCTTTCTCTGTCGTACCAATCTTCCCCGTCACTCATCTCCCCGAGGTGGGCTTCCGCCTTGCACCATTCCCACACCTCTTCTTTCATCCGTTTTGCTTTCTGGAGCATCTCCAGCATGTCTGTGAACAATCGCACACTCTCCCCCTGCTTCTGGATATATGCCCATAGCATTCGACGGGTCTCGTCCGCTTCGCTCTGGGACAACCCGTGAGGTTGCTCGTCATCTCGTGCTATGCGGGGTAGTTTGAAGACAGGGTCTATCAGGAGGGAGAGATCATGCTCGTCTCCTTCTTCTCCAGCCGGGTTCTGCGGTGATTGTTCATCGGCCTTCTGTTCTCGCGAGTTTACAACCTGGCTCGCCTGTGCTCGCGTGGTCATTCGCCGTGGAGGGTGAACCGACCCATCTTCCTCCATCTCCTCACCTACCTGAGGCTCCCCTCGCCCCTTGTCCCACCGTTCACTTACCGGATCGTCAGTGCGGTTTACCCTAAGATTCTCCTGAGCAGCCGTACTTTGCTTCTGCGCATCAATCGTCGCTTCTGCTGTATCTTCTGACGCAGATTGCGACGTATGAGGTATCCTGCCTCTGCGCTTTGTGCTGCTGCTTGCGTCTGTAGAAGCAACCCCGTTCTGAGTAGCCTGTTGCTCACTGCCCGTATTGGGAGGTTTTCGGCTCAGGGAATCTGGGTTTTTCTTCATTGGTTCAGGTACCTCTGATGTACCCGCCTGTTGGTCTTTAAATTGCGACATAGAGACTGGATTCTCAAGTGAACGGCCTTCGGAGAAGTTGTTGTCATTCGGCGGTGGTCCAAAGAGACCTCGGTCATCATCTAACTCTACCGCACCGCACGGAATCCATATAGAATCAGTGACAAGCTGCCGGTAAACATTTTTCGCCTGCCAGAGCGCGTGTCGTTCAAGTCGGAGACGTCGGTTGATTCGTTCGATCATGATAGTGATAGCTTTACTAGTGTATGCGTTGGCCATTGCGTGATTCGTGAGATCCGAGGGGTGCGTTAACGGGGACAGGAGGTCTGCGAAGAATTAGCCTCCTCTTCCATGGGGATGATTCAAGGTAATCTTACCGTCTAGCCGTGTGGCGGAGAAAGGGTTATCCTCTGCCATTTCGGCGTCTGCAGCAGCATCCGAGTCGTCAAAATCCAACTCATCACCTTCGGCATCGAAACGAGGTGGATTGGTCTCCAAGATATCTCGCTTGTAGCCTGAGTGCTCGGCTCGCTACGCACATCGAAATCAGCTCTGATCGTGGATGGGAATCCCGTATACACATTCAACTCACCTTCCTGTGAAATCGTTCGTGATCCACAAACCCTAGAGCACCCTCCCGGACGAGCTCGGCATTCATCTTCGTCTTGTTCCCCCGATTTGAAGGCTGATTGATTGTATCATCGTAGGCAATTTCTGGTTTCGCAGCGCACTGTCAGTATAGATAACAGTAAAGACCACCGATGAACGGGGACCACTGACCTGATGTGCGCCGCAAAAGAGCTCGTTTCAGCCCAACGATGGTTTCGTCTATCAAGGCCGCCTGGGATGTCATGGTGTCTCTCGCTCGCTAGTCACGGGATTTGTATATATTCAATCACGAGAGGCCCTGTAGAAGTAGAATGCGTCGTAATAGCAGTTAATAACGGACTGCTGAGCTGTCGAAGGTTGACAATGATATCGAGAAAGGAGCTGCGATAACGAGACGCTGAAGGCGGGCTGGGATCCAAGGAACGGCGACAAAGCTCTACAAACGCTCAAAGTCTACCGCGCCCGTCTAATACAAGCTCCAACGCTCACGAAATCCGGGGATCAGCTATCGCAGTCAGCTTTTTGCTCCGGAGCCCGCGGTCGACGATGATGATATCGATTCTGCGGCCTCGCGGGCTTATCTAATCTCCAGTGACGCGCTTGGTCACGTGGAATTGTATTTATTTTATCCTACGATGGATGTCTCTAGATGAAAAATGCTCTGGATAGAATCCATTGACTGGGGCAGCAGTATCTCTTCGCTTTGATTTAGAATGGGCTATCATTTATGAGTACAGGCTAGCTGGCCGGGTATGTTTCAGCCCGCATCCAATGGCATTCGGCCAGTTGCTAGCAGCTTCCCAGAGCCGTTTTATGGAGGTCTTGACACTCAATTGGTAGAAATATCTTCTACACGTGGTGCGTGGCAAGTAGAAAGTGTTCATTATCGTTTGGCAGAGTAGCATGCTATCAACGGTTTTGACGCCCCCCCCCGAATCTCGACAGGACAGGAATTTTTTTATTTGGGAGAAGCGGATCTACTCCTCCACGATGTTTCCCTTCTCGGAGACGTATATGCCGTCAAGGAACTAGGGCACAGTTAGTAAATCATTATGTGGGTAGAAAAAAAAAATCAAGACCTACCTTTCGAATATCCTTATTTCTGACACGGCAAATCTGTTGTATATCGGCAGCACTCTGTGAGACACCCTCTATCGAGTTTCCGGAGAGGACGATTTCATCCTTGACGTTGGCGGAAGCCACAACCTCAACGCCCTTCTGGCACACGACGCGACGAACGACCTTCTCGCCAAGGAAGTTTCTAGACAGGACGTCAGCATTTGCATCAACCCAGCTGCCTGAGCCAGAGCCTCAAGGTCGGACATACCGGATCTCAAGCTCGACGGCACCAGTCTCCTTGCCAGTCTCGATGTTGACGTTGATGGGGAAATGGGCGTAGACGTAGCGCATCTTGTACTTGAAGCCGCGGGTGACGCCGATGATAAGGTTGTTGATGATGGTCCTGACGGTGCGAAGGGTGGCCACGGCCTTGCGTCCTCCATGGTGAACCTCGATGGCGATCACGTCCTTCTTTGGGCGGCTGAAGCACACGGACAGGTGGGAGAGGTCCTTGGTCAATTTTCCTGCAGATTCAAGAGGTGTGAGCGCGTGCAGAGGCAGATGTCTGTTTGTGCACATCAGGGCTGATATATGTTGCCGGGCTACTGTGCGGGAAGAACTTGGGTCGTACCTCGGGGGCCCTCAACCGTGACGATGCGAGATCGAATGTGCAGGTTCACTATATTGTAGAGACAAGAGCTCGTCAGCAACGGAGACCGCGAACATAGAGCGAGCATGCGCGTCGCTCTGCCATGGGTTTCGTCGATGTGGTGGACGGGGTTGGCGTTCTCCGCGAGCATCCATCTCCACGCTTGGACGGCTGCTTACCATTCTCCGGGATCTGGAGGGTCTCCTGGGAGTGTATGTAGAGCATCTTGACTCCGCCTGTGCAGTTGACCGAGGGGGAACGGAAGAGGTGAGGTGGTCGTCGTGGTGGTTTGCGCTGCTGCTTCGTCGACCGCGAAGTCCGAGAAGTCGCTAATTTGCGGGCGAAAAGAGTGTGTGGTGTCGCTTAGGGCGAAAGCGGACTAGCCGGGCTTAGTAAGGCGTGCTTAGGTAAGGGTCACGTGGACATCTCTCTCGACGAGAAGAAAAGGAACAGAACGAGAGGAACAGAACGAGGAACAGCAGTAGTTATACAGCATATATAAGAAAGAGGCTACTAAGACAGATCCGCCTTGGGTGCCGCCTTCACCCGCTCGCCGGCCTGGAGCTTGGTCCCCAGCTCGCCAGACGTGTACAGCGCTTCGATCTCGTCTCCGCCGCCGATGGACTTGCCGTCGACAAGCACGTTAGGGACCGTTCTGCGTCCGGTGTCGCTCGCGAGCAGCGCCTGAAGCTCCTTGCCGAGCGGATGTTGGTCCAGCTCCACGACAAGAGGCCGGGGAACGATGTCGTATTTCTCCAGCAGCAGAAGTTTGGCCTTCCTACTGTAGGGACAGTATGACTTGGAGAAAATGACAACTAGATCGCAGTCAGTCTCAAGATCAACACGGCTATGTATTAAAGAGACTCGACCGTAGGTGGCGAAGCGTACTTGGAGCTTGCTTGAGGATCGAATTCATCTCCGTCCTCGCTGTCTGTTCTGGTGGCGGTTGATCTGGAGCTGATGTTGGCTCCGAGCTGCCAGCATCGTCTACAGCTGCTGGGACCGTGGCCACGGACGGCCGATTGTCTGGCCGTCGTGACCCGGGCCTCAGCTTGTCAAAAACGACATTCGCATCGTGTCCCGGCTTCTCTGGAGTCGCTGCTCCTCGCTGGGACTGCGCGAGTCTGGTAGTCCCCTGGTCACAGTTAGTGAGTGCTGGTATCCATAGACAGAAAAGAAGAGCAGTCTTGTACAGTGAAGTATAGTATCAGACATATGAGCACAAGTGCAGACAGCAGCAGCACTCGAACGCGTCGGGGATACAGCATGGTTGAGTCGACTCGTCAGTCAACTAAGTAGGTAGGTAGCTACACCGCAGACAGACAGACAAGCCTGCAGCGGTTAGTCACAAGATAGAGCACGGTTACTAGGTCGTGGACTTGAGATACGAGCTCTCCGTAGGCCCTCTCTCGCGACTGTCATTACGCGGGCTGGTGGTTCAACAACTGTAAGCATTTCATCATATTTGCCTTTTGGATTTGCTCTAAAATAGTCTGAAACCCTGTCCTAGCAGAGGATTTTCCCTTGATATCGATTGAAAGGATCAGAAAAACTGCAGATTCTCAACAACTATTACTGATTATATTGAATAATGATGTACATATCGGGATTATGTGTATATATTTACAACTCGTTAAGACAGAAAGCCCCAGGCCAAACCCCGGGCCAAAATGACAGGCAAAAGGGAGAAGTATTGGAATGTATAGGAGGACGAAGGTGAAACAGTCGACGTGGTTGGCAGGCTGTGAAACCAAGGCCACATAAGAGGGGTTGGATTTGGAGTCGTGGAGGAGGAGCAGCTTGTCGTCCGTGTCTGTATAAAGTCTATTGCCCAGCGGTTGTCGGCTTTGCTGTTCGGCCCTGCACAACTATTGTCCAGTCTTCCCACTCCTTTGCAACCTCCATCAGTACATTGCTCATCACTGTGGCCGAGGCCATTAGCCCGTGCCCTTCACCTTCGAGCACTCGCACTTCACATCGTCTCATCGTCTTCCCCAGCCATCGAACGTTGTCGACGGGGACTCGCGTGTCTCGGGAGCCATGGTGGATGACCACCGCACGATTGATGTCTACATATCGAAAGCCAATGGCCCGCCTGCGTTCTAGGCAGATCAATAAGTCCACCGCAGGATTAGCACTGCTTGTGGCGAGCTCCCAGATCGCATGTGTTAACCGGCTGTCGTACTCAGACTGGCGTTCCTTCTCGGATCTGGAGTCAGCGTCCAAGGAAGGGCCGCCAACGGTGCTCGAAGGGCTGGACTCCGCCACAGGTGCCGTTTCCTGTGGTGAGGTGGAAGGATGTTTTCGTGGGGTCGTGGATGATGCCCTTCGTTGACCATTGGGGATACTCGTCGCCCCAAGTTCTGCCGGGGTGGGCGTCGACTCCCTACACACGGTGCCTCGGCGCTTGGGCTTTCGTGAGCTCTTGGGCAGGCTGCTTGTGATACTGGCGCTGGTGGCCGTCATAAACCTGGAGTTGGCAACCTTCAGAATGGGCGTGGGTAAGGCGCGCAAAAGCCGCTGAGAGTAGGGGAGGGCATTGGCCGGAAGCGGATCCTTATGAGAGCCCATGCCAGACATCTGGGACGGCGGTATCCATGGGGCCAACAGATGGATGCGACCTCTTATGTGTTGTGGCATCCGTAACGCCGTGGCCAAGGCGTATATGGCGCCGGCGGAGTGCGCAAGCATGGAAAATTTGGATATCTTCAAGTACTTGCAAATGAGAGCAAGGTCGTCTGCGTGATTGTTAGCATCACAAGGAAAAGGCAACACTGCAGAGAATTAGATGGTATCAACAGCAATTCGCTTACTTACCAGGCCAGTTCAGAGGAGTGCCTGTGCCATCCAGACAGGGATCGCTCTCTCCCACCCCGGGTCGATCGGGCGTTATGAGCCGAAGCTTGAGTGTCCGAGCCAATTCGTCGTAAAATGCAGTCAGATATCGAGTTAACCCCATGCCAACACAGCAGAACACGACGTGGCCATTGGGATCTCCAACTTCGGAGAAGGCTATGATCCGACCAGTCTGTGGATGCTGCACTTTCTGGGTAAGCCTGGGCGCCGTGACATATGCTTCGACAGCCTCCTCTATGACATCTGGTGAGGTCGGTCTAACACTGGCGTCTGTCGAGGCACGGGGCGCAGTGGACAAAGAGTCGGAAAGCGTCCTCCTATGGTTTTTCATATCGAGCGCCCTACCGTGCTTGTGGGGCTCTTCATTCTTCAGACGAAGAGTAGCGGGAGCCACTTGCAAGTTGGTGGCCTTTGCAGCCAGAGGGACGCTTCGTTTGCTCACGGATGGGATCCTCCGTGTACTGACAGTGGGTGATGGTGCACTCTCATTATCGGCTGCCAGCTCGTCCACCTTTGTCAACTGTATATTTTGGGCGGATGTGCGGCCGTTTGCTTTTGTGCTACCTGACTGAGATGGCGGCTGTCGATCGTCGAGCACCATTCTATCTTTGACCTTTTTCTGGTGATCCTTGATCTCATTGATTCGCTGCGTCACTTGGTCCGGCTCAGAGCTGACTTCAGTAATATTCTGATCAACAGTGACGTCCTTATGAGAGTACCCACTATATCTGGCAGAGCGGCGCTTTTTCGTCGAGGTTCCGTTAAAGCTGTGTCGCAGCGAGGACTCCCGGGTGGGAATACTTCTTCCGCTTCCAATTCCGCCGAGTGAAAAGTTAGGAGCTTCAGGAGTGGGTAGTGCTTCTTTCGATGTGGGAGCAGATTCGCGTCTAGGGTCCTGGAACCCGTTCGTCTGGTTCGGGGCAATACTGCTGTGGGACAGGGTGCCGTTCCCTTCCTCCGCGAGGTCTGCCATAGAATGAGCGGACCGCAAGCTAAACCTGCTACGTGACTTGGTGACCAAACGTCCTTCTTCTGCACCGGATGGATCGATATCTCGACTCCTTGTATTTGTGGAATCCCGAGACGATCGCCGAAGAAGCCCCAGCTGGTTTTTCAAGCTTCTCCTGCTACCTGAGGATACAAGACTGGTATTTGATATCCTGGAGCCAGGCTCCAGACGGACAACTCCAAAGCTTGCCGATTCCTCATGGACTGTCGTCACCGACCCATGCGAGGCACGAGAAGGCGACCGTGCCGAACCGGTATCGTCCCCGGCATTGCGGCAGGATTGATATGACACCGAGGACCGCGGTGACCGCACCGATGACGGAGGCTTCGACATCCTGATGACCGGGGACATCGCCGCGTTGTAAGAATGCAATAAAGGGACGTCTCCGTCAGCTGTGGCAGCGGCTTTGAACGAGCCGTAATCGAGGGTGAAATCGGAATGACCACCATTCTGCGCAGACGTCGGCGAGGGTGGCGCGGTCTGGGAGCCTATCCTAGGCAGACTGTCGAAATGGCTTTGAGCCGGAGTGGAGATGGAGGAGAGGGACGAGATGAGGGACGAAATGATTTCAGGAGAAGCAGGGGCAATATGCCCGCGAGCGCCAGAAGTCTTGTCTTTCGGAGGCGCAAGACCAGCCGGCAAGGACTGCCGTCTCTGGGAAATCTCGGGCGGAGTGGCATTACTGAGACGAACGGAGGCTTTTTCGTTTGAGACGTCCATTCCGCCGGACTGCTGGCTCTCCTCCTTATTTTGAATAGGCGGGCAGGGACGGGGGGTGTTGGTGAACGTTGGCGATATATAATTATTCTTTCGACAAACTAACAGCGTGCGTGATGGTGAATGCCTGACGATAGATGAATATGACGATCTGACTTGTCATTATTGCTGTATTATCATCGTCGTGGAATCGGACGGGAGGGTGGTCTGCTCATAGTTCGGGGGGTGTTTTTCTCAGCCAAAAAGTATAGTACAAGATATCATGCCTTGCGGGCGCGTGCGCAGCGAGCTTCCCCGTCCCTCGCCGAGCTTCACAGGCCGATCAGCAAGTAAAGGAAGAGAAAGGAAGAAAAAGGGATCGCGCGAACTCGCCGGCAGAAGAAGCCGGAGGTTGCTTTTTGCCCGTTCGGGAGAAGTCCACGTGACCGCGGCGCAGTAAATAAATATAAACCGCCGCCGGGAGCGACTCAAAGACGCCAATCGAGGCCAGAAGGACGCAGAAGACGCGGAAGACGCACTTAAAATCAGTTAACGTGGGCATCCCGGCCCAGATCTAGTGTTTCAGCGCGCCAGGGGTGATGCTGGCCGGGGTCCAATCACCGTGCCAGGGCCTGCATCGATCGGACTCCCAAGATGCAGCATCTCCAGCTAAGACTAAAAGACTAGCGATCTTCAGCCAGAGCTCGCCTTGCATCTCTCGAGCCACCTTAATCTCACGCTCCTCAATCCTCTTGCAGCACTAACCACGGAGAACTTGCCTGTTCGGAGGCTGGCTGAGCGCCATGGATGCATTTCCCGCGGGCTATGTCGAGCACAACCTGCCGCTGGTGCTGCTGTCAGGTCTCTGTCCAGACCCGGATCAGCCCCTGTCAGCCGTCGATCCAGCGTCGACGGGCTCGCCAGCTGCCGGAGCTTGCATTTTCTCGGACTACCCCGTCCTGACAGGCGGCCCCGCGACCTCGTTGCTCGACGCCCTGCTCGCTGAGGATGCCTCGAGCTGGCCGTGTAACTCGAGGTATTTCGGCCACAAATCCAATGGAGTGGGATTCAGAATACGGAGCGCAGGGAGGGCACGTCGAGAAATGCCGGCTCTTAGTCTGGACATATTGGCTGACTGACTTCCTTAGACATTCACTCTCCCGCCGCGGAAAGCGTTAAGACCGTTCGCGTCTGCCGCCTCTACTGCAGACGCTGCAGCCAGAGACGATGAAGAAGGGCAAGCTGCGCCCGTCGTTCTGCACTCCCCTCTATCTCCTCTGACGCCCGGGTCTGGCATCTTTCCTGATGGACTAATGACGCCAGAATGGATCACCAAGCACCAATGCCTCGTTCCTGCGGCGTTCGTCAATTTCTTCCCGCTCACAGCCGACACGACTATGTCATCCCTCAGAGACAACCAGCTGAAGATAGAGATCAATAGTCTGAAAAGGGACTGGGCTCAGTCGGGGTACAAGACTCGATTTGTCGTAGTCTTCATGTTTGAAGATGGCCTACTCCAGGATGATGCTAGTTACCGTCTCTCAAGCATCAGAAAGGCTACCGGCTTGGATCCGAGAAACGTTTTTACCTTTCCATCAAGCCCGAGTCCAGTTGATATCCAAAGGTTTGTGGCTGCTTTGCTCTCGGCCCTACAGGGCCCAGCAGTCGAATATTATAGAGACCTTTCGAAGCATACTCGCCGGAAACGGAACCGTAGTAGTATCCCTCCCCCAACCATACCGCCGACGAGTGGCACCTCACAGACCCTCTCTTCTCAAGGATGGAACCTTCGCTATGAGTTCAAATTGGGTGTTTTCGCAGAATTCCGTCAGGAAATGGACGCCGCTTGCCGCAGCTACGAGAGTGCCTACCAACTACTCTTTGGTGACGAGGTGATTGGAACCATTCCAGGATGGAATCCAAGGTTCAACGATGCACGCATGCTTGCAGACGTGCTTGCGATGCGCATCCTGCGATGCTATCTATGGATGGGGCAGACAACATCTGCTGTACAGATCTGGAACGCTCACAGAGCACGGATACAAGATGTTGTGACTCGACGGGGGAAGGGAACAAGCAATTATGGATGGGAGGCGTGGGAAGTGAATTGGTCTTTAGTAATGGCCTATTTACTAGGTCGTGCTCATCTTTCGGCGTTCACGGAAACTGATAATAATGCTACGCTGAATGCGACTGCGTCAGCGGATGAAATGATATATGTTCTACCTGAAAAATCAATACTATCAGGGGAGCGAATGTCACCGTGGAGTTACCTCCACCATCGTGGTTACTGGTTAAACCGAGCGGCTAAGCATACAGCACGTCGAAGGCTTCTTGCAGAACGAATACCCGAAGAGGATCGTATACCGCCAGAACAGTCTTCGGAAACGCAACGAAAAGCCTGGACCAATGTATATGATACATACCAGGCTCCCGCACCCCATGATGAATATCCGCTAACCGATAAACCAGGGGCGCGGTATTCAAAACAGATTCTGCAGTTACTTGGAGAGTCGACAGTAGAGCTCAGTAAGAGAGGACAATCCCGCGCCGTTGAAAGACAGAAATTCGACATGGCTAAAGAGCACATTCGGCTCGAATCTTGGAGTGATGCCCTGAAAATCCTCCGGCCCTTGTGGCACAATCTTTCATGGAGGGAAGAAGGGTGGTGGTGTTTGATGGAAGAGTGTGGGTGGCTGTTACGCGAGTGTGCCATGCGCTGCGAAGATTTCGAAACCGTCTACCGTGTGGATTGGGAATTGATGAATAAGAGTGAGATATGGAAGTTCGATAATATAATTCTTATGTCTGGTTCACTAATTAAGGCCCAGATTTTACGAAGCGACCCGACTGGAAATATGACATGCATAAAAAACAGGATAGCCCACCACAGGCATCAAAACCTACTATAATCTTGAGGGACGAGGAAGTTACCTCTTGCAGTAAGTAGCTGGCTTCATCCAGTAGCTGATCAAGGCAGAATCTAACCGTTTGCCTATAGTATCGAGTTCTTTCTTTTTCGTTTCATCACAAGGAAACGTTGGCGAATCTCTGCAAGGCCAACTTACTCTTCAGTCGAATAGCAACGAAGGCTCCGCACCTATACACCTTCACGAGGTGAAAATCACATTTGACAGCGGCTTACCTCCTATCAGACTACTCGCCGATGCCGCTAACCCGGCGCCAGCACTTGATGCTTCTCAGGTGCTTTCATTCATATCATTGAGTGATGCAGTGCTGGCACCGACAGGAGACAGTCATGTAGCCGCAGTTAACAGCATGGAACTGAAAGGACGCGCGGACCTATCAGTCCTCCCGGGGCAAAAGAAAGCGTTCACCTTAACCTTAACGCCGCGGGAGGCAGGTCATGTTCGGGTTGCGTCAATCACAGTGATGATCAGAGACGAGAGCTATGACCTCTCCTATATCACCATAGACCGTTCTAGGCAGCGACCTAGCTGGTGGATTGGTGGGAGGAACGGTGTTGTCACCCGAAGGATCGGAAAGGGAAGAGATCCCTCAAGCTGCCACATCTTACCAAAGCCGCCCAAGGTGTTGATCTCAGTCCCCGGCTTGCGTGATGCGTACTATTCTAGCGAGCGGGCAGGGCTCAATATCAGGCTCGATAACAATGAAGATGCAGCTGCAACGATCGTCCTCGAGGTGAAGCTGAAAGGTCAGTCAGAATTGCCCTGTTCTATAAACTGGCTGGACGACACCGAACGGTCTGAGGAGCCGTCCGAGCCCGAGACTGGGACGCAATCAATTCGACGCAAAGTCGCAGAGCTGGCACCAGCGGAACATATCGTCCTGCCAGCCATCGTGATCGAGGCGCCTCACCCGACACACTACGAGATGGAGATTAGCGCGTCATACTACCTTGATTCAGACCCGGATACCCCAATATCTAAGATGATTTCGCTAGATCTGCCGTTTGTTCAGCCTTTCGAAGCAACTTACGACTTTCTCCCGCGGCTGCATCCTGCAGTGTGGCCAGATTTCTTCCACATGGACGATCCGGAGGGGGATAGTCAGCCGAACAGCCTGCAGCAACGATGGCTAGTGAGTTCCGAGCTGATGTCCTTTGCCCGGGAGCCTCTAGTCATCGAGAACGTCTCGCTGAGGGCAGTAAGCGCGGCAGCCGGAAAGGTCGGCGCCATCGCTGCTGTGCAGACCGAGCAGGGCAGCATCCGGCCAGAAGAACCTCGCAAGGCCGCTTTCATCGTCGACGTCGAACGGTCTGCGATAGATGACCGCCAGTCGACGGCCCTGGACTTCTCGCTGGACATCAGATGGCGTCGCAGCGACGAGCAGACGGAGACGCCTGAGTCGATCCCGTCAACGCTGCTTCTCCCAGCCCAGGCAGCGACAGCATCCCTCGACATCCCACGCTTCGTGACCTCGATGAGCGAGCCGCGCGTGCTTGCATCTCTCTCAGCGGCAACCGAACACATGCCGGGCCAGGTGCAGATCCAGTACACGCTGGAGAACCCGTCGATGCACTTCCTGACGTTCACGCTGACCATGGAGACCAGCGACCAGTTTGCCTTCAGCGGGCCCAAGTCGCTGGCGGTGCAGCTGGTGCCTCTCAGCCGCCACACGGTGCAGTACAGCCTGCTCGCGGCGCGCAGAGGGACGTGGATACGGCCGCAGCTGGCGGTGGTCGACTCGTACTACAACAAGACGCTGCTCGTGCTCCCGACCGAGGGCATCAAGACGGACGGCAAGGGCCTGCTGGTCTGGGTGGACTAGAGGCTGCAGAGTTCGCGCCTTGTGGGACGGGGACTGTGGCTTGACGGCCCAAGCCTGCAGCTCCGGCTCTGCCTGTCGCATGATTGGCGATGGTCATCAGCTCGCGCAGGGCTGGTCCAGGGACAGAACTATCGCGGTCATCGAATCCTTGCCGTATGCTCGTTCGCTTCGCCATCGCAGCTGGCATCTCACCATCTCGCCATCTCAGGCCATCTCTAGCTATCTGTACCTATCATCAACGCTGAGAATATCCTTCTTAGTAGCTCCTGCGGCCGTCCGTATCGTAGCCCTCGTAGCCCTCGCCGTCGGCGTGGGAGGAAGAAGACGAAGCAGAATCCTGGCCCGGCGCAGGCAACCTAGGGGCTCCACCGCGCATCTCCAGCCTCTTCTCTACATCTTCTCATCTCCCTTCTCCCAGCAAGACTCCGCCCATCTTCACTGCCAGTCCATCGTTCAAGGCAAAAATACACAAGACGCTATCAATCGCTGCCACCGTAGCCGCTGCTCGCTCGCGTCCTTGCGCGTCGTTCTCTCGCCCTGTCCTGCTATCCCGCTGTCTGCAGCGGCCTGTCCAGCGCATCGAGTCCATCTCTCGCAGTCTCCCGCGGCCTCTGGCAGTCTTCTACGCGACAGTGACT
Source organism: Onygena corvina (assembly GCA_000812245.1). Lineage (NCBI taxonomy): Eukaryota > Fungi > Ascomycota > Eurotiomycetes > Onygenales > Onygenaceae > Onygena > Onygena corvina. The sequence continues at coordinate 159,175 of JWPT01000067.1, read as the reverse complement.
CTTGAACGCGATCTCTAGGTAGCTACTGACTTCGCGAACCGGACTCGCTGCCATGGAGGCAACTCAATTGGCCGCGCCCCAGGGCCCAACCACCGCAGAGACCAACACGCTGCCACAGCACACCCAACGCGGTGCGCCCTCCCTCTATCTGCTATCTGCCGGTCTCTTGACCTTTGCTGACCGGAAGTGCTCTGTCTAGCTGCAGGCAACGGTGCCGGCGACCATGTGGCTGTGCAGGAGGCCGAGAGGCTCGATGTCCTCTGCGGCCCGCTGCTGAACTACAAGCATATGGGCGTCGACGCGGACAGGCGGCAGATCTGGAATGGCAGCGTCCTCGTCGTTGCAAGACCCGGTGGACAACCGCCTGTGCTGCAGCTGCAGAGTCTGGGGCCCGTCTCGAACGTCCAGGGCCCCGTTGAGGGCATCGGCGGCGTCCAGCCCTCAGTCGAGGGCGTCAAGCTGTTCTCCAACCCGGACTCAGTCTTCTGGCGCTTCCGTCTGGCTGTTCCCCTCGAGAGCTACGAGGCTCGATGGCAGTATACTATCCCGGGCTTCCAGCATGTCGACGCGGAGCACACCATGACCTCCTGGGTCTTCGTTGTCCCGTCCGTCAACGACTCCATGCGCATCATGTTCCACTCCTGCAACGGCTTCTCCGTCGGCACGGATCTCGGCCACTGGCAGGGCCCTCTCCTGTGGCACGATGTCCTCCGTCTCCATGCTCTGAAACCCTTTCACGTCATGCTTGGAGGTGGTGACCAGATCTACAACGATTCTGTCCGAACCGAAGGCCCGCTCGACGAGTGGACCAACATCTCAAACCCTCACAGACGACGCGCACACCCATTCCCAAACGAATTGAGGGCCAGGTGTGACGCGTTTTACTTCAAAAACTACGTCAAGTGGTATGGTACGGAGCCGTTTGCGACGGCCAACGCCCAGATCCCCCAGATCAATATCTGGGATGACCATGATATTATCGATGGATTTGGTTCCTACACCGACCACTTCATGAGATGTGCTGTTTTCCGTGGCCTTGGAGGCGTCGCCTTCAAGTACTACTGTCTGTTCCAGCACCACAATGCGCCTCCGGTATCAACTTTCACCACCGACGCCCCCCAGACGATGCAGGCCACCGACGGCACTGCCGGCGCCGACCACAGGCTGCTTGAAGGCTGCTTCGTCTACACCGAGCCGGACCACGAGCCGAGCTGGATCTTGGGCGCCAAACCTGGTCCCTACGTCGAGGAAACCAGCAGGAACCTCTACATGCGCCTTGGAAAGCGCATTGCTTTTGCTGGAATAGACGCTCGTACGGAGCGCACCCGTCACCAGGTCAACTACCCAGAGACCTACGACGCCATCTTTTCCCGTCTGGAAAGGGAGTTTACCGCCGCAGATGGCGAGATAAAGCATCTGATTCTCCTCCTTGGAGTTCCAATCGCCTACCCTCGTCTTGCTTGGCTGGAAAATATCCTTAAATCTCCACTCATCACCCCAATCCGACTGCTCAACAAGAGGTTTGGCTGGGGCGGTAGCTTCTTCAACAAATTCGACGGCCAGGTCGATCTGCTCGATGACCTTGACGACCATTACACTGCTCGCCAGCACAAGACCGAAAGGAGGCTCTTGATACAGCGCCTTCAGCAACTCGCCAGCCGCTTTTCCGTCCGAGTCACCATTCTCGGCGGTGACGTCCACCTAGCGGCCGTTGGTCGATTCTACTCTAGAGTCAAGAACCGTGTCCCCATCGACAATGATCCCAGATACATGATCAACGTCATCAGCAGCGCTATCACCAACAAGCCTCCGCCGAAAGCCGTTGCAAATCTCCTCGCCAGCAGGAACAAGATACACCATTTGGATCACGACACCGACGAGACTCTCATGAAGATCTTCAACGAGCAGCCCGGCGGCAAAGAGAAGTCCTCCGGAAGTAACAAGGTAACAATGCCATCTCGCAACTACGCCTGCATCACTGAAATCACTGCTCCTGTGAACGGCTCTGCCCCCTCTGATGAGCTGCCTGCTCTATCCAAGGAGCCGAGGGATGGACACGACCCGCTGCATCCAGGCGAACAGGATGCTGGAACGAAGTATCGCTCCGCGGATGGCGTTAGCAATGTGACCGGAAAGCTTGGCGGGCTTGATATTGCTATCCGTGTTGAAATCGATCCAGCCGATAGAGAAGGCAAGACAGAGGGATATGGGTTCAGTGGTATGTATTAGCCCTTGCGGCCGCATCTCGTCACCCACCTTGTAGACTAACAGCTCTCTACCGCCTAGTACCGCCTCTTACCTCGGCTGGACCAACTTCAAGCCGACCTGCAGAGTAATGGATCACTATGGAATATGCCCCTTTTGATGCAGCATTGTAAGACTTAGACGCTGATTTTGTAGTTAATTTCCTTTGATGAGTCCCCCGTGATAGGTGGCCTGTGGCTATCCATAACTATCACCCATCTTTATTTCGGGCATCAGCTACCAACTAATTACCATTCGAGCTGAACTGTGGGTCATTATCCCGCGATTCCTGCTTGTATTCCCCAATTCCCAATATCATTCATGCAGATGTTTCAATACCATTATAACTATAACGTTCCGTCAATCATGCCCCTACACATTTAATTTTACTTCAAGCTTTTGAAAAGACATTGCCTCTATAATTCTATTCCAGCAATTCTATATTAATCGAGCAGATTTCAAGTATTGAGAGATTCTATAATTACATATCCACCACGACACACCATCAAGATCTGAACGAATCTAACCAGCCCACAGGTTTATTTCGTTTCTCGCGAGCTTTCTTCTCCTTCCACATCAGCCCCAGGGCTATACCGATTGCATACCCGCCCAAATGAGACCATAGGTCAACCGAGAATAAACGGAAAGCTGGCACAAAATTTAGCAATTCCACGAGAATTATGGCTCCCAAGAAAGTAGAGCCTGACGCTGATACCATGGGCTGCCAGGCGCTCGGAAGAAAGGCGATAGTAAGTTTATCACTACAGATAAATCAAAATTAGAAGATGACCACGAAAGTGCGAGTTGTACATGCATTAATATTTGACTCACTTTGAGTGGATTATGCACCACATGGCTACGATGCCAGAAATCGCCCCGCTGGCTCCCAGCGACGAAACGGTTAGATGGTTCGAAAACACCCGGACAGCAAATGACGTGAAGGTTGCGAAAGCCCCTGAAGATAGATAAGCCGCCAAAAAATCACCTCGGCCGACCTCCTCGTGAACTGCTCTTTGTCAGTAGGATGGAAGGAGATGTTACAAAAAAGGATGCCTTACGTCTCATTCCAATAAACCACAAAACCAACATATTGGACGCAAGGTGGCGAAGTTGTTGATGGCTGAAAACACTGCCAACCACGCTCGCGGCGTGTGGATAGTAAGGGACGCTGACGAAGTACCTGTTGAGTAGGCGCCATGCAGGTGGGATGAATTTCCAGAAGACGAATACTCCTAAATTCAAACCAACTAGAGTGACAACGGTAGCTGCGGCAGGTCTGATATCTGGCCATAGTCTTTGATGACGATCAGGCTCAGTATACGTCTCCGAAAATAGATAACATAGCCCGAGAGTCAGGAGAACGACGCCAAGTGAAGGTAGGATGCGTTGTGTCTAGGCATAGGGTCAGCTCTGCCGAGCCATCATACAACGAGACACGCATAAGGTCGGAAGAACCCACCGTTGTAAGATTAGACGCATCTTCATTTGTTGCCGTTGCTTTTAGATGCTGTTGTTGAATCCACGCCAGTGCCGGGCGTACATTAGGGTCAGCGCGTGGCCGAGCTATACAAAGTTAATGAGGTCACTCCAAAAGAGAAGTATGTAACAGCAAAACTGACCTTCAGTAAGCTCTAAGGGTTCAAACTTTTGGAGTTCCTTGAACTTCTCTGCTTGTGCCTGAAGTTCCTCGGTCCGCTTCGCCTCACCATCGAGCCAATCCTGCCTATTTTGTTCCTCGGTCTTCTTGCTAGCTTTCATGTTCTCCTTCCTGACTTCTTCGAGAACACTATTTCCGTAGACGTCTCCCTCTTTAGCGGTGCTGGCACCGAACCTCCCACTCTGTGGTTTATAGAGCCCAAGCTCTTCTGCCCGCCGTATCAGCCGGTCTTCCTCTTCCTGTTCCTCTCTTTCGATTCTAGCCAAAATAGCCGCATCCTCGTCCACTGAATGTGTCCTTCGAAGCCACGCAAGCCCGGCATTGACGATATGTGGGGAGGCGACACGGGCAATGTCAGCCGGTAAGGGGAGGTCGAGAGTGCCTAGCAGCCGTTGGTTCTGGAGAGCACGCAGGACCTGATTACCTTGGGATGCAGAGATACTAGCAGTGCCAAATATCTGGGAAATCTGTAGAGGCGGCAGATCACGCTCAAGAAACGCCGGACTGTCTTTGCGACTGGTAGCATTGCTTTGCGGTTGGCGGCGAGCGGGCAGAGCAGTCGAGGAATGAAAGGTACGGAAATATGCTCGACGAGCTCTGACCGTAGAATGGAGCGGCCGGACACCACTATCTGACCATATTGAGCGCATTGGCTGCGTCGCTGTAGGGTATAGGAGTTGTAGCTGGGCTAGGAGCGAGGACCGCAGGACGGAGGGACGAGAAGCCGCGCAGCTCCAGCGACACGGAGTTCGCCATAACATCGAGGTAGCATTGTTCATCTCTTCAGCAGACGCTGCAGTGTAGACCCTCGTATCTCTCTCCCTGGACTCTTCTCCTCTTCTGTAGTCCCTCTTCTCGTCGCCTTTGCTTCTGCTCTTTTGCTCTCTTCTTCCAACCGTGAACTTCCTTATCAGATCGCGTCACGTGACTGATAAGCGCGTCTTTAACCGACGACGAAGCAACAAACAACGACAGCGAACAACAGTCGCGAGAGACAGGAGACACACAAGAATGTCCGCTGACTCACGCCCGATTGAGGCTGCGGCCTTTGCAGAGGCCCTGCAAGACCTTCCCCTCTCCTCTGTCTACGCGAAGATAGCGGAGATCGAGAACTCAGTCGCCCACCTGGAGCGCTCCAACGGCGAGCTACGCAGGTTCATCGAAGGTTCGGCAGGCACAGAACGGGAATGCGAAGATGCTGTTGTCGAGAATGAAGTGGTGATCAAGCGAATGCGAGACAGGATTGATCTCGTAAAGCTGGAGCTGAGCAGGAGAGGAGAAGAGTGGCCGGAGGCGCCTACAAGCAACGTCGAAGACGGACAGCAGGCCGAAAGCAGCGCTGCTGGCGCGGGCCAGACACTACCACTACACAACGGCCCTCCAGCGGGTTTACGGGCCAACGGAGAACCAAACGGCGTGCCTGATGGTGGCTCTGGCAATGCCGGAGACGACGGCGTCCATCTCTAGCCAGTCCGGATTCTGATACCCTCGCGCCTCTGAAATAAGATTCAGGAGATACAGGCCCCGGTATCCTCTTTAATAAGGTTATCGGTATCTCTGGTTCAATATACAATCGAGTTGTGAATCAGCGACGTCGACGGACGGTCTTCACCTCCAGTCGCAACACAAAGATCTACGACAGAACATGTCGAGAATTTAGCCCAGAACACACCAAATTTTACGACAAAAGCTGTCGGATTGTTAGTGGTGTTGTTAGTGACGTCATACTTCTCCTTCGTATAAGAAGTTACTTTCGTCCCCAGCGAAGACTCATAAGACCGTCGACACTCCATACGCTCCTCGCACGACGATTTTCTGTGTTTGACTCCCCTAGGACTTCAGGGCGGCATCTCATATCGACCCAGTTTACGCAGTTACCGTATTCGCCCCCGTAACAACCGCTTCCGCCTTGCATTCTGTCTGGCCTCCGCGTCACCAACTTCTACCGAGAATGCGGCGTTCGCTTCCAACGAAGAGATGTTGAGCGCGTTTCGGGAGGGCTATCCTTCTACGTTCGGTGGCTTCTTCAAAGATCCTAGCGGCGCAACCAGACAGTTTGCTTCTTACGTTCACAATTCACCCCCAGACGTAAATAATAATTCTCGCATCCTGGCAGTGTGTGGCATCACCGACCAAGACAATGACGCTGGGAGCCCGGAAGAGGATGGCTGGTTTTATTCCGACTTTTTTGCGTTCCACACCTTATTCTACGGCTATGGAGCTTCCCAGAAGTGGTTGTGCTGTGATAAACCAGCTGATCTCCTGCAAAAGTATGGCGAGTATTTTCACGGGAATCCCCACACGACTCGTCGTGTAGTCTTGAATGAGAGGCTAGTCCGGACTGAGCTCCACGACGTTACTATAGTACCTCCCGCCGATCTTCTCAATCATATCCTTGATCTTCTACGACGTGAAGCGGTTATTGCCGCACAACAACAATCTCCTCTGCTTCTATTTCTCTTTGGTCATGGTAGTAAAGCTGCCCATGCGATCAAACTCGGCCTACGCGGTCAGAACCTAAGCATCTCTGCCGTGGCGGGCGCCGTCGGTGGCAATGTCGACCTCACTATTTTTTCGACTGCATGTTACTACTCCGGGGGGTGGGAGGTGACGTCACTACTAAACGACACGGTACTATCCGCAGCGGGAGCTGGAGAGACAAGCGAATCATGGCCTGGAAGTGCCTCTCTTTCACGCGCTTGCGGGAGCATATATGCTTCAGCACTTGTCACCTCCCTTTCCGAAGAATCCACCGAGTATCCAGCATCTTCAACGTCGCCAGATCCGAGAGGCCGTGACATATTTACAACCACATCCGCCGAGAAATCTAAGTCTTTCTGCGAGTTTGCGCGGACAGTAAACACTCTGCTCCTTACTCAAATAGAGCGTTTCGGATTCCAACACAGTATTAACTTCAGTGCTCAAGACGATGCCTGGGAGAGCAACTGGAGACAAAGAACCGGATTCCCTCTCGTTGATTTCAAACGCAAATGGGAAAGCCTCCAATCGGTCCCACCAGCTCCTGCTTCGCTTCTTAATAGAGATCCCACTGCCGAACTAGACCTGGACTTGGAAAAGTTCTCACTAGCTAACGTCCGGGGACAACAAGAGTCTATCTCGCCTTATGCAGGGCATCTACGGGGACTCGCTTCCGCCTATCTTGACAGCCTTCCTGGGCGCGACTCTCTTGCCCCTAATTCTTCACTACATCAGAAATGTCATAATTTGATCGACAGAAAAAAGGCCCTTGATATTGATGCTCTTGAGAAGATTGAATATGCCCTTCGGTACCGACTATCCCTCACCTTCTACGCGACCCAGCTTGTTCTTGGCTGCGGATTGCCGCTTCCACGCGGGAAGTCGTGCGAGGAATGGGACCCCGATTGGAGGTTCGATCATAGCTCACAACGAAGACAGCGTGTCGGCCCGCAGGTTGTTGACTTATTCCCCGAACCGCTCTCCGATCAAGGGGAAGACTTTCCCAAACCCTATTGGTATCTTGTCGCGGCTCTTCTGGGAGCCAATCTTTCTCCAGCTCAACTAGAATGCAGAGTCCAAATGCTCCTTGCTGGTATGGAATCTGCTCGACTAGTTATATGGAGCTGACTGGCTAACTGGACTATCACAGCGGCGCGCGCCATCAAGCAGAATCAGCAGACTCTGCTACGGAAAAATCCTGTGATTCAGTCTAGGGGGAGACGGCTAGCAGAATCTTATTAGCAGATTGCAAGGGTCTATCGCCGTCGAAAGCGGAGAAAGGTCTCGTAGTGTCGAGGGAGACGCTTAAAACATACGTCCCCATATGATCAATAGATGCTCTCTAAAGGGTTATTTGATAAAGAAGCCTGACCTTTTAGCCATTGTTGGGCAAGCAAGAACACCTCAGAAAAGAGAAAATCCAGAGGTGGCTAAACTTGTATTTATATCTGTACGATAGTACAACTGCTCATGTCTTTGGCTGCATAGGAGTATATGAAGAAGAATACGCCATATGTGTATAGTTACCTACCAGCCACCAGCCGAAGTAGTACCCTAGAAGCAACTGTGTACATCCTCTCCCATCTTATACCAGCTCAACTCGTGGATTGCAAGACAGCTGGTTGACTGTTGCATCGAGCTAGCGCACTCGGCGACCTCAAAAGACGCAGGCCCCTCTCGGTCTCTGCTCCCTCTTTATCTCCGTCGACAACCTCACCTTCGCCTTCACCCGAGCACACACTCTCCCCCCTCTCGACTCGCGCTGTCGCCTCTCTGGCCTGCTATCCAGGGTCGTGACCCGGCCTGCGGAACTCTTGCGCGCGTCGCCTTGTCCGCGGAGGCTGCTCTTTTTCTGCGCCGGCCCCAAGACGCCCTTCGCCCGCCGCCCTCTCTCTCCCAGCTCTGCGCAGACCAATCCCGCCCGCTGGACATCGCTGGGGCCGAGGCCGGAAGATGAACTCCCTGAACATCCTCTCTTCGCGTGTCATCGGCCAGGCCACTGCGAGCAATTCGCCGCGCGCCCGCTCCCTTTCGCAGGGTCCCGTAGCCAACCCCCGGAGCGACCTGGCCGCCAGCCGGTCTTACAGTGAAGGGAATCTACACCAGACGAAGCAGTTCGATGGCGCCTCGAACCAGGACGACGAGCAGGATGCCCTGTCTACGTTGATGGAGAAGGCTGACCAGAAGTCTGCGTTCACGCATGAGCTCCAGCGGTCGCCCTCGGCCGGCGTGATACTCCCAATCACTCAACAGTTCCTCGATGCCCTCATCGAAACGCTGAAGACGATCCTATCCATCTTCTCCTCGCCCGCCATCTACATCGGCCGTCGCTTTCGCACCGGTGATGGCCAATTTTCGATTCTGGAACCGCTGAGGTCCTTGCGGTCCGGCCCTAGAAAGACCAGCTCGCCGGGCACGGAACCAGAGAGGAAGCCTCATCGGCCGGACGAGGACTCGCATAGCCGGTCGAAGAGCTCCCAGAGACGGCAGAATTCCCTGTCGTCCGAGTCTATCTACTCCAACACATCGGAATCCGAGACTGATCGGCCTGCCTCGGGCGAGTCAGCTGCGCGCAGCCACCATTCGAGGAGGAAGTCCAGTCAGACTACATCCGATAATAACGAAGACGGCACTCCCAGGCGCTCCATCAGGATCAAGATTCAGAACGAGAGCAGGCAGAACCGCGAGCAGAGGCATCAGTCGAGGGCGAAATCCTCCCGCCGCGGTGATGCCGCTACCAATCCTGTCGCCGACAGCTTGAAGTCGCCTGTATCTCCAGCCGTACGGAAACTCACCAGATACCCCCATGCTCCCACGCCTCCCAGACCCTTAGTCCCCCGCCGTCAGCCCTCTTATCTGTTCGGTGCACCGCCTTCCCGGCCACCCCAGAAGACACTGATCCTTGATCTCGACGAGACCCTCATCCACTCGTTATCAAAGGGCGGCCGCATGTCCAGTGGACATATGGTGGAGGTCAAGCTCTCCGTACCAATGGCCACTTCCGCCGGCCCTGGAACATCCCCTACCATACTTGGCCCGCAGCATCCTATCCTCTACTACGTCCACAAGCGACCGCACTGCGACACTTTCCTACGGAAAGTCTGTCAGTGGTATAAACTGGTCATCTTCACCGCCAGCGTCCAAGAATACGCCGATCCAGTCATCGACTGGCTGGAGCAGGAACGCAAATACTTCCACAGAAGATATTACCGCCAGCACTGCACCATACGGAACGGTGCCTACATCAAGGACTTGAGCTCTGTGGAGCCAGATTTGAGCAAAGTCATGATCTTGGATAACAGTCCAATGAGCTATATATTTCATGAAGGTACCTCTCCCCCTTTCAATCATTCTGCTTTCCATCGGCTGCTAACTCAGGCTTTGACCAAATAGATAATGCAATTCCAATTGAAGGCTGGATTAATGATCCCACAGACAGCGATCTTCTCCACCTCATCCCCATCCTCGAGGCAATGCAACACGTCACCGATGTTCGAGCATTGCTCGCTCTTAGGAGAGGTGAGGCGGGAAGCTAGCCGCCTTTGTGCAGTGTACAAACACCTTAGAGGCCACTGACAACGTTGGGCAACGCCTTGTTGCGCAGCATGTGCATACTGTTAATACCGTTCCTCTCTTCCGTGGAACTTTTTCTAATAGAAAGATCCTTTTTGGCGAGCAACATTTTGCATGGCGCTATTGTTCTTCTCCTCCATTTTATATCATATGTGTATCTTATTCATGCATTGAGCTATGTTCCTGTACTACTGGGACCTCAGAGTTCTGGGACGCATTGTATAGTTGTGCTACCTTTACATTTCTTTATTTAACTATGGTTATTGCCTTTAAAACTCGCCGACCATTGCAACAAGAGGTACATATCTAGCATTGATAGTTGTTTGTAGATCTCCAATGTATAGGTAGTAAATGGAACTGAATCCTAGCTATGAGGCTCTCTTTCGTTTCCGTGCTCGGAGGTCCCGGGCGGTTTCGGCTTTGACATCGGTGCCTGATTCAGCTGGCGCGGGAATTCCAGAAGACTCATCATCTACTGTATCGTGCGGCTTCGACGGTATCTTGGAGCCTCCCGGAGTTGGTTCCCCTGATTCAGGGTGGCCTACCACGAAGGCAATCTTTTCAATATCCCGCATCGAAAACACCACGTCGGCGTCCGCTTCTTTGGACAGCTCATCAATGCGGGCCTGCAGCTTTGAGCAAGCATCCCATAGCTCCTTATACTCTTTCAAGGTATATTTGAGCTTATAGGAGGGTTGTTTCCCCTGCTGATTCGACGACCGACAACACAGCCAGTGGTAGAGCTCATCACTGAAGAACGGTGCATTTGTATATGGAGCAAGGGATAAGACCAGGGATGCCGTCGCAGGGCCAACCCCTCGGAGGCCTTTGCAAAGAGCCTGCAGGCTGGCTTCAGGGAATCTACCGGCCCTGGAGTCTTCTGCTAGTTCGTCAAATGCACCTTTGCCGGTGGATTCCACCAGCGACTCCTCGTTCGAGCGTATCAGGCCCATCAACGCAGGCCGAAAGGATCCATGTTTTCTGTATTATAGCATAAGAACACAGATCATATAGATCAAACGGGGAGGACCATACAGCTTCCAGTCCATGAGCCGGACCAGTTCGTCCTTGGTCACGTAGCCGTTGGAGACACCGTCTGCAGCTGCTCGACCACGCACGAGAGCCGGCAGCGTGGTGTAGCGCCAGCTATCCAGCTCGACGAACTGCTTCAGCCGGCCCTCGACGTCCTCCTCGCTCGCTCGCTTGCCGGCCGGCTTCCTGGCCAGCTTGTCGCGGTACACGCGGACAAGGGCGCTGTCGTAGCCCGCGCGCAGCTCCGACAGCGTCGCCAGCGAGATCTCCCCAGACGACAAAGCCATGACTCCCACTGACCTTACAGAGACAAGTCGGTGTCGATATTACTCTGGATAATGTCTGTGTGAGCATCGGAGCAACCGCCGAAGCCAAACGCCCGCGCAGAAAAAACAACATCTCCTCCGACGAAAGTGCCGACCTCGCAGCGCATTCTCACCGTCTCGCCCGTCCGCCCGTCCGCTGCTGATACCGACGCCTCGTCTGCTCTGCCCGGCCTGGCAGCTTGCTCTCCCCCCTGCTGCCCACGCTGGCTGCCCTTCGCGCCACTCGGCTGTGCCCCGCGGCGAGCGGAGTCCTGGCGTCCTCACGGGCAAAGCCGCGGTTGAGCCTGATCTCCAGGCATCTCGACCAGAAACTCCCGCTGCCGGCGCTCAACACGCCATTCTCGACCGAGAGGAACGTTTCAGTCGAGCCGGACGACGTCGAATATAAGCCCGTCCAGCGAACGTACTCAGCTCCAGAGCAGAACGCACCCCGAGATCTCGCCGCAGCCATGTCCGCGCAGGCCCCCCATCCCACCGTCCTCATCCCAGGCCCAATTGAATTCGACGATGCCGTGCTCCAGTCCATGTCGACCTACGCGTGAGCTCCTTCTCTTCCCCTTCCTCTGTTATGCCGCTAACACCTATCAGGGAGAGCCATGTTGGCCCGGGCTTCGTCAAGGTGTTCGGCGAAACGCTGACTCTTCTGCGCCAGCTTTTCCAGACCAAGGCGTCGTCCTCGCAGCCATTCCTCCTTGCTGGCTCTGGCACCCTAGGCTGGGACTTTGTTGCTTCCAATCTGATCGAGCGCGGTGAGAATGCCCTTGTGCTCCATACCGGGTACTTCGCCGACTCCTTCGCCGCCTGTCTGCAGACCTACGGGGCAAACGCAACGCAGCTCAAGGCTCCCATCGGCGAGCGACCTTCTCTCGAGGAGATCGAGCAGGCCCTGAAGGAGCGTGACTACAAGGTCCTGACCGTCACCCACGTCGACACCTCCACGGGCGTGCTGAGTGACATCAAAGCCGTCACGGAAGTTGTCCGAAAGGTCAGCCCCAACACCTTGGTCATCGTCGACGGTGTCTGCTCCGTTGGCTGCGAGGAGATCGCCTTTGACGAATGGGACCTCGACGTGGTCCTTACCGCCAGCCAGAAAGCCATTGGCTGCCCCCCGGGATTGAGCATCCTAATGCTCTCCGGCCGTGCTCTCGAGGCAGCTAAGACCAGAGCCACCCCACCGGCCAGCTACTACGCCTCCATCCAGAACTGGCTGCCCATCATGCAGAACTACGAAGCCGGAAAGCCTTCCTACTTCGCCACTCCTGCTACCCAGCTGGTCCGCGCCCTGCACACCTCTCTCACCCAGATCACCTCGAAACCGCTTGCAGACCGATTTGCGGTACACAGGGCTGCCTCCCAGCGGGTCAAGACGGCCGTCTCTGAACTAGGCCTTCAACAACTGGCAACTGAAAAGGAAAACCAGTCGAACGCAATGACTGCCATCCGTCTACCTCAGGGCTTGACGCCGCCTGATGTTCTCCCCAAGTTCTTCCAGAAAGGCTTGGTATTTGCTGGTGGATTGCACAAGGAGATAGCCTCTCAGTACATTCGATTTGGCCACATGGGTGTCACCGTGACCGACCCCAAACGCGATGATATCGACAGGGCTCTCTCCGCCCTGAAGGAGGTTTTCGAGGGAGTGAAGAAATGAGCTTGAGGAAAAGAGAGTTTAGTAGAAGGGCTGCATTGCCTGTTATATACAGAACTACCTTAAAAGCAGGGGAACTACAATTAGCTACGGTAATTGGATAACATTTTTTGACTCTCTTTTGGATGGAAAATATATGCTGCATTCGACCGCTCTAGTTTTGAATGGATTATCGTCCAGTTGAAACTTCTTCTATTAAGGGCCAACCCAAAGAAGATAAAAGTATCACATATCGCATTCATTTCCGACAAGCTATTAAAGTAGATTAATGTCCTGACTATGAAATAGTGCCAGAGTGTATAAATAGTATCTAGCTAGGACAAAGGGGCAAATAAGTTGCAATCCATTCTGTGGTAGGGCTCATGGAGAACCCATGCGAAATTCCCAGTCAAATGTGAAATCATTGGCTTTCCTATATACTAATTGTACACGAGGGTTTCCAGCCCTTGAGCTTTGACTACATCCGTTCTGGACCTGGAACCTGCGTTTAATAACCGATTAGCTTACTCCTGACCGAATCCAAGGGTCTCTTCGACGGCGATAGTAAGCTTGTTCTGTAACGCTTCGTATGACTTATAAGGGGGAAGATCAAGCCGGTTGAAGCTACAAGGGCGTTAGTCAACCTAGATCAACAACTGAGGGTCAAAGGGATAAATAGCGTACCATGTATGTGACTTCGGTAGAGCGTTTACATCACCCGATTTTTCAATGGTGAACCGTCTTGGCCCATCACTTCCTTGTAGATCCTTGAATCCGTTGACGGGGATACGGGATGTTCCAGTTGCAAACTGCAGCAGTCGAGATTTCTGCTCCGCATCCCAGGTCCTCAATATCTTCCAGAAGTTCTGGATAACCTCATCATCTTCCTGGTATCCACGATAATCGGTGTGTTTCTTCCAATCATCGATGTGGATATCAGCAATACCCCCGATGAGAAGCTCAAGCTCGCGCTCATCGAAGACGTTGACAAGGTCAGCGGGGATAAGTTCGTTGAATCCAGCAATGAAGGCGTTGAATTGCTCCTCAACTCTCTTCTGAATCTTCCACTCAGTTACCAACCTGTGTAGCGAATACTTGTTAGAACTTTTTCAAGTAAGTATGAAGGAACCTTGACATAACCTACTCGACGTATTGTCTCTTATTTTCATTAGTGACTGGAATGTTACTTCCGTTGGGAATCAAATCTATTGACTTGCGCTCGCCAAACTGTTCGTCATCAACCGAGAAGGTAAGCTCAACGACACCCTCGATGTCGTTTTCCCTGGTTGACAAGTTAATATAGGTGCGCATATGAATGATCAAGGGGAATTCCTACAGGGTCCACGTAAGGTTTCGATGGAAATCTTCATCGACACCCTCCATATCTTGCAAAGTGACCTTCTTCCTCAGCATCATTTTGTAGAACGCTCCAATGAAGAACGAGTCTAAGAAACGGCGATGGAAGATGGCAAGACCAACAACACGGCCGATAAACTTGAAATAGTTCAGGTGCTCTGGGTTAATGCCAGAATGAGGGTTTATTTGGAGAGTGTAATTGTCGTGAGCAGCATATTCAAACAGACAATAGAAAGGATTAAACATTTCGTGGGAAAGGAGGAAAAAGAATTCTCTGTAAGCTAGTATTAGCGTGTGCGGCATATGAGGCATGACAGGAAAAGAATTGATAGCTTTACCTCGATAGACCACCATAATCTAAACCATCTTCGCCGTCAAATTTGATCATTAAACGTTTCTTGAGGTCAGCAGGAGTTTGTCTCATTATTTCAGCAAAGGAGTCCTCGAATATGGCGCCACGCCGGACCTTGACATGGCACTGGCCCGACATTATTCTCAACCCCGGTTGAGATCTGAAGTAGATCAATTTGCGTCGGAAATCACGCTTATATTGAGGAACGCCTTGGTCGAGGGAAGACGGTAGCCGGGGGTCATCCCATGTGGTGGTCTTGGTATTGTGGTCCACGAAGTAGACTCTCGCGGTGTTTGTTAGCCGCATCTCCCAGCCGCTCGGTAGCGGACCAAGGGAATTGACGGCCTGCGAATGGAGCTGACTGTTACCGGTTTCAGGGCCGTACATTTGAATGATCTGTTGCTGTCTCGGATCTACCCATGTTGTAGTTCGGGTGTTATGGTCAACAAAATAGGCGCGTCCCTCTGGTGTGAAGCGTTGTTCCCACCCTGCAGGAAGTTCGCCGGTTCCGGGAGCAGTGATGTTGCTGGCCATCATAGAGACAGCACTCGCCGTTGGTGCAATGACAGCGGTAGGCGGAGTCCGAGCCTGCTGAGAATCCGGGGAATTTGCGCCTGTTCGGTCCTCCGGAAGCATTCGGCTTCGATGGGCCCGTCGTTCCATTTGCATGTTGGCTTCCATCTGGGTCCGCTGTGCCTGCTCATTGTAGTTCTGCGAGGGCCGATTCCAGGTCGTTGTACGTGTGTTGTGATCAACATAGTACGTGCGCCCTAGGTTATCCTCCCGCCGCTCCCAGCCGGTAGGCAGCCTACCTTGGCTGTCTTCAAAGGTACTGCTCGCATTAGTGCCTCGAGCAGGTGCTGCGGGCTGCTGAGGCGAACTGCTGACGGGCGCCACAGTTGCTGCTACAGGCTGGGGCTGTGAAGGCGGTATGTGGGAGCTCGAGCTGGTGACAGAGGGCTCGAGAAGAGAAGAACTGGGACGTGCGGCGGATAGTGTGGTTGAGATTGATGGCGAGGATGTAACGGCGGAGACAGGCAGCGTGCTGGTGCTGCTATTGTTGATCGGCCGCGTTGCCCCGTTCTGGGTCGTCGGAACGGGCGTTGACAGATTTGTAGAGAGATTTAGTATCAGCTTACCGTGAACAACGAGATTGTCGTTGGACTTCTTCAAGTCTCTGGTAAGCATTTCTAGAGAAGCCCGGCCGGCAGGGTCAGCATCGCATTCACCTAGATTACATTGAATGGTAGGGGGCCAAGGGAGGAGTCGTACCATCGTCACCGATAGCAAGGTCGATGACATCGCCAATACGGATATTGATCACGCCTAGGAAGCCCTGGTCTTTCTTCTTGAACTTCTTCTGGTCAAATATCTGGATTGCGAGTATGCTGTCCTCCGTCACTTTCCTGTGGCATATGTTAATGACGGCGACTTGGTCAAACGAGGAGCCAGGTGGGTATCCTACAGATCAAACATCTCATTCCAGTATGGGTTCAGTGTCTTCTTTATCACGGACGTCGTGTGCGTCTGTTCACCGCCGACGGTAGCGACTGCAAAGGGGTCCGGGAAGCCTGCGAGAGCGAGTCATCCAGTCAGCCATCTGTGTTCAGGGTAAGCAGAGAGAAAGGGAGGCCTACGGAAGACATCGCGTTTGTACAGCCCGTCGGCAGCGATGACTGCGAGGAGGGGAAACGTTAGCAGGTCCGAAGCGTCTCGCGCGGGGCATATATATCAGTCAGTCTGTGGCTGGTCTTACTGGTGACCCTCAGGTTGGGTTGCCTGGAGCAGTCAATAGCGTTAGCAGTGACATCACAATAAGAAACGTTTCTGCCTCATCAAGCAGTCCGTCAGTCCGACATCTCACGTACGCTGGCAGGTTGGAACCCATCTCTGCTACCCCCGTCTGCCGCTAGAATCGATCACCGCTGGGGAGGGAGCTCAAGAGGCAGCATCAACCCCACAGGAGCGAGGAGCACAGGAGGCACAGGAGCAGAAGACCGAGCAGCAGCAGTTGGGTCTCGAGATAGGCAGAAGACGAGCTGTATCTATCTGTCTGTCTGTCTGTCCGTCCACCCCGTTAGTTCGTTCGCTATGGAGAAGAGGCGCAGCGCAGGCCAGAGGCTGAGCAAGCGGTAGTCAGTCGTTGCTAGGGTCCGGCCCAGCCAATGGCCTTGGGCTGTGGGAGTCCGGTGGCGAGGCCTCCACACGTCGACAGGAGAACGCCAGCACGACAGCAGCAGGCCTGTTCGCTAGTGACCGCTCGAGAGAACCGCAAGACGAAGATGATTCTGTTTCTTCTCCTTTTCTTCGTCTTTTCTGGCGGAGAAGAAGCGCCCGTCCCGATGCGGACTAGCGCGAGGACATGTGACGTAACTTTTTTATATACAAAAAGGACGAAAAGACGAAAAGGCGAAGATGAAGGCGAGGAAGGGCGGGTTACGGTCGAAGGACGAGGAGGACGAGGAGCGGGACGCCGGTGGAACGCAGGCAGCACGTCCCTAGCGTGTCCACTCCCGCAAATTCAATTGTGAGAAGCCGTGGCGGGGGGAGCAGGGGTCGACCGAGTTTACTTCGGCCATCCCGTTCCTTGGACCGCCGGCGAGCTGAGAGCAAAGGAGAGAAGAGAAGCAAAGCTGGTGGAGGAATAGTAGGTTCGACCGCAAAAGGAATCTCCGATTGGGATGGATGTCGACTTCATGCACTGCTTTTGTCTTTGTGACCCCAGTCTTATCGCCGTCGTATCATACACAAACCAAACATTCCCAACTCCGGGTAGTTAAACAAGAAGAAGAGGAAGCAAAATCAAAATCCAAACCAAAGCAGGCCGGTCCGGTCCTAGTTTTTGTGTGCGCAGCGATCTTAGTATGGCGCGTATCCTCTGCCGCGGCCCCGGAAGCCGCCTCCTCGATATCCTCCCCTGGGAGGGCCTCCTCCACGGCCAAACCCTCCTCGGCCTCCTCGTCCGCGGCCTCCACGTCCCCGGGCCATGCCGGGCAGGTTTGTGCGCTTTGGAACAACCTGTCAAACCACCATTAGTTAACCCCCCGGAAGGGCCATCGCCTTGCCGGCTGCCACTGCCACTGCCACTGCCACTGACCTTCAGGTTTCTGCCACGGAACAGACTCTCGTTCAGGACGAGAGCTTGCGCCACAAGGCTGGGCTCGCTGAACTCAACGTACGCATACCTGCGAGGTTTCATTAGCCCTCCCGTCTCTTGCCAGGCAGCGCGAGAGTACCAAAAAGAGGTCCAGACGGAGTAACAGAAGAAAGGAAAAAGAGGCAGTATCAGGTAGACCGCCGAGGGGTTCATAGACAGTAACCCGGAGTAAAGGACCTTAGGATGCGCATAGAATTGGGTGGAGAAAGACGAACCCCTTGGGATGGCCAGTAAATTTGTCCAGTAAAATGGTGACTCGGTTTATCGAGCCGCAACTCTGGAAGTGCGCTTGTATCTCCTCCGGGGACGCAGCGTAGTCGACGTTTCCGACAAAGATGCTCCTCGCGTCAATGTCTTCCTTGTCTTCCCGGAGGTTCTCGGTCTGCTGGTCGAGTGATGCCTGCATCTCATGCAGTTTCGCCGCCTCCGACTCCATCTTAGTTAGTCTTTCCCTCATAGCTGCAATTTCTTCCTAGAACAGACCAGTCAGGTTTGGATCAAGGGGCTAAAGGTTCTAAGTAGCGGTAGGAGACGCAGGATTTACTTCATCATCACCGCCTTTGTCGTGGCTGTCTATATGCTCTTCAGCAATGTGACTATCCTCCTCTGTGCTAGCCATGGCGAGCTCGGGTACAGCAGGACTAAATGAAGGGAGAAAGGAAACGGTCAAAGAGGATTAGCTTTCTGGATCAAAACAGACTGAAGGCCTCTGGCTCCTGTAGTCACAAAGCTCTCGCGGTTTGGCAAAAAATGGCTATCCAAAACAGCGATAAAAGTGATAAACACAAAACTAGTAGATCACGTTACTTCACACTAAAACACCCCCCAATCTATGGATTGTCCTATAAATGCTAGGCAGTCCTTTTTAAAGAGATGGAATATGTGGAAACAGTGAAGGAGGGAGGGTGTAAAAAATGAGCTTTTCTTTCTCTACTCAATAGATAGTTCTTGATCCTTAAGCCGCCCAAAGCTAGCTCGCATCATATGCATAATTCCATCATAAAGGAATGGGCAATTGGGTTCATCTAGCGAGGACGCTGTGCACTAATCTTAATCTATAACTACCGCTCGAACTGTACTGTCTCTTCGAAGAACGAACGCATGCTTGATGATATCGATAAATCATCCGCGTCAAGTCAGTTTTTATGACCGCTTTTGTATCCTTGGTATTTGAGACAACGAGCCTTATACTCACGAAGTGTACATCAAAGCCAAGTTCTAGTCCATTGGCAAGGTGTGACTAGGCTGAGCTTTCTCGTTGGCAGTTGATCCAGAAACCACAAAGGGTGCAGGTTTTGCGTCGGATGGCGCGGTGTTTGAAGCGGGTGGGGAAGTAACGGAGGGAATGCGAGCCATCGTGTCGTGATGGTATGAGGCTTCCGGGGGAGGTGGTTTGGGAGGCAGATGGGAGGGAGTGCCCCATTTCGCTATTGAAGAGTCTGCACTGTCGACTTGCCGTCCGTACGCTGGTTGTTGGCTTAATGGATTAGACAGAGGTCCTTGTGATTTGTAGTGTTGCGTGGGAGCCGCAGGATTCAATCCCGGCCTCAACGTATCCCTTAAAAAACCCTGCCGCGGGAAGTTGTTGTTGTTGCTATACTGATTATTTGGGAAGTGGGTAGGTTGGCTGTTGTGATCGAGGTATGTGGCTTGGCTGCTGCTGGCGGGAGCAAAAGATCGGCTTTGAGGGCTGAATCGTGAACGAGAGAAACTACCAGGCGCAGGATGGGGTGATTTATTATGCATAAAGGATTGTTGAGGCCCAATGCCTTGGGTGTATGGATTCTGCCCACCAGGCATAGCGTTGGGAGGCACGGCGGGCCAGTGTACGGGTGACGGCCGGGTTATTGGCTGTGAGTATCCGCTCTGGTAAGAAGGCGGCGTCCATACAGGCGTCGGCTGCGAATACTGGGGAGGGTTTGGTGAGGAGTAAGAAGCTATTCTGGGAGATGGGATGGTCGGAGAGCGCTGGGTAATCATGGGCGAGAGCTGGGTAGGATGCTGCTGATATTGCGTGTAGCCCGTGAACTTAGGTGTCTGGCCGCCTTGCCAGCCCGCCTGGCTTGGATGTTGCTGTGCCCCTGGGTACGTATACATTCCATTCACACTCCCGGGTGCTGGGCAAATCGGGCCAGCATGGTTGATTGGCATGTAATGCGCCGTGGGATTCGCGGAGCTCTGAGGTACCACGTAGTAATTTTGAGAGGAGACACCCGCATTATGCGGAATGTTATGATAAACTGCGGGCCCGCCAGAGAGGGAACCAGTCGCATAATAAGCATTGAATTGTGATCTTGCTTCAAACCCATCGTCGTTGGGCGATTTAGGTTTCGAGGCTTTCTTACGCCCCGTTCTCGAGCTTGATCTGGAGATATCGGTGCTATGCTCCCCACTACCAGAGCCTTCGGCTACTTTTGTCTCGGGGAAATCCCTGAAGATTCGCTCTCGCGCCTCCTGGTACTTAGCTTCACGCTCTTCTCGGGTTAGATTGGCCCGGTCTTTCGAGGGTGTGGCCCCCGCCGACGATGTGCCACCATTCTCATCGTTAGCACCATCGGCCCCTGACTCTGAAGCTGTTTTTGAGGGAACAGCAGAGCTTGGGGCCGTACTTCCACCTACAGAATTCTTATCCCCAGGTTGTCCCAAGCGACGCATAATCTTCATCGTCGGAGCACTTGGGGGTGGGGTCTGCGGGTGAGCTGGGGGTAACATTGTCAATGGAGTCGGTCTACTTCAAGTTAGTACAGACTCGCCATGACAATCCGCAGGATAACGTACAGTCTGCTCCACGGAGTTCGATGAAGCCTGACAGAAGTGACATTGTTGTCCACAAAATGCGTCAAATGATAGTAATCCCCCAACTTGTGAGCAAGTAGCCGTCCAAAAGAATTGCATGGGGGTAGCTCCAAAGAGCCCTCACTGTTTGAAGTAGTCAGCGTAATACAAAGCAAAAATAGGAACCACGACCATTTACCTCGAGCTTTTGATGAATGTTATGATTTTGTCTTCCAGCTGAAGCAGCAGAAGGCGGTCTTTCGGCGAACTAAGAGCCTCTATGAGCTTCTCATCCGGCTCGCTAGGAAATCCATGGAGATTGCGCTGATTCTCATCTGCTGGCATTTCTGCCCCAGGAAAATCTACATTGGCTTGTACGACGCCTTCTTTAAACAGATCTGGTTCGCGGGACAAGCTATCCTTATTCGACGCAGAAGGATTCGAATTGATCTGTGGATCAAGCGTGTCTCCAGCAGGGGTAAAATATTCATCTTCTTCCACCGCTTGAACACTGGCGCTATCATCAGGCCGGAGCGACTCTTTCTCGTCCATGGCAAACGTGGTAACTGAAGCCATGCTCTTGGCATCAAAACTAGTTGGTTTGGTGGACGAAGTAGAAAGGTGAGTTTGATCGTCATCAAACAGACAGTCTGGCCGGGGTCTCCCATCATCTTGGACATCACCACTAGCCTCCAGGGTGGGCCGTTGCTCGATATCCGGCCGGAGGTGAAGACTATCCAGGCTCTCGACTATGCTATCTCTAGCTCCCTCTGACGGCGCTGGTTGTAAGGTACCAGATCTCTCAGCATCCTGGGCTGTAAAATCTGCATTGGACTGGCCTGGCGTGCCAGATTGCTCTGGCTCGGCACGGGAGTGCATCGCCGCAACCTAGACGGACATGAAGTCAGTATAGCATACGTAGACATAGGGCCGTGAAGCAGTCCTTATTTACCTTAGCAAACGACAGCTGACTACCGGGCTCGCCTGGTCTCGGTGTCATGGCAGGCTACGACGAGCCGACGGCCATGTGCTTCCAGACAGAAGGAGAGGAGAGACCGCAATCGCTGAGGAGGATGCACGCCAACTGACGACAGCCGGGAGAAGATCAGGGAAGCGAAACGGTATTGTCTCGATGAAAAGCTAGGATGCACAGGCCTAGATACGGTGACGACATATCTCTGAGCTTCAGTAGGTGTCGCGAATGCTCAGTCCATAGAGTAGCAGCAGGCCTTCTGCGTCCATCCAGCGTGTAGGAGCAGGCCGGCGCGGGTTGATGGCTGCTCGGGATGGGCCTTGGGGGCGGAGGTGCAGTCGCAGGCGGCGGACAACGCAAGGGGGGGGATTGTGCCTCGAGCGTGGTGGACACAGGCACAGAGATCGGTAGACGCGCTGCACCATGCGCGGGCCAGCTGTAGCGTGAGTCGAGTCGAGGGCCTGACCTGCTCTGCCTTGTGCTTCTTCTCTTCCTCTCGTGCGCTCCGTCTTTCTGCTCTTCTGCTTCTGCTTCTTGTGTGAAGCGCAAAAAGGTCGTGGCTTAGTCAGCATCCGAAAGACTGAGAGAAAGACGACGACGAGACGAAGCACCGAAGAACAGAAGCACCGAAGAACAGACACGATGAATAGATACCGCAATCTGCCCGGGCGGACAGCTCCATCCAAGGCTTCTCCCACGACCGTGTGCCAGAAGTGCCTGAAGAAAGATAAGTCCATGCGGATATCCGCTGCCATAGAGCTCTAGACTGACCGTCCCAGCAAGCCACTACAGCTACGAGTGCACGACACAGCTGCAGGAACGGCCCTACGGTGCTCGTCCATCGAGGACGCAGCAGCTGTCGAACCCGCGCCTGCGGCCGCAGCTGTCAACCGACGCCCCCAACGATCTGCTCAGAACGTAGGCAGGCCATGTCAATATGTTATATTCCAGAGCTAGGACTGATTGATTATCTATACAGGAAGGGAATCGCAGAGGAGCAGCTAAACAGGGCCAAGGAGGAGCGGTCGAGGCTCAACCGTAGTCCCAGCCCAGAACGAGATCACCACAGCGCTACGCGTAGCTCGAGGAAGCGAGCTAGATCTATATCATCCTGCTCTTCCGTATCTACCATATCAACCAGTCGCTCCGCGTCACCTCCCAGACGCGCGCAAAGAGACAGGGACAGGTCACTCTCGCGGTCAAGGAATCGCTCTCCGCTTATCAGGCCAAGATCAGAGAGAGAACTACCGGAGGATGAGTCTGAGTCTGGCGCTTCTAGTGACTTGTCGAGGTACAGGCGATCACGAATCTCCAACCAGCGCGCAGACAGGCGCCAACGCTCTGTGTCCACACATTCTCACGATCTGAGTCGACGTCCTGGAAGAGAAGAGAGAGCTTCGCGTGGAAACAGACCGCACCCGAGCAGACGAGATAGATCTCTCACTGGTGAGGGTTATAGACACTCTTCTCCTGTTTCGCATGATAGGGAATCGCGGGGTCGTCCTGAACCCAAATCTCGATCCGTTCAAGCCCCGCCCAGAGAGCGAAGCCTAAGCCCCTACAGCAAACGTTTGGCGTTGACTCAAGCCATGAACGCACCAGGCTAGGAAAGCGTCGAGGGGAGCGTCCATGTGGGAGAATTTCAATAGCATACTCCGTAGATGGCACCGGCCTTGCCAAGGCCATACGTAGCCTCTGGCACTTGAATCTTCCAAGTGAAGGACGAGAAGTGCCTTGAGCAATGCCAGACTCTTCGATTGATGCTCACTCCTCTCCTTCCTCCATCATCGCGGTCTCCTCTTGCTCCCGCGTGTGAATACCCTGTACTAGCATCTCACCATCAATTCCAGCGGCCTGCTCGTCCTGACCTGCCGTTGCTGTGGCCTGTGCATTCTGAATCCGCTGCCTAACAAGTTGAGCCATGGCATTCTCTGTCTTCACACCCAATATTTTCATCTTCTGCTCAAGGTCCCGTTTTAAATCCCAGTTCGGTTTTTTGGGCTGTAGGTTGAAAAGGTCGATCGGTTTATCGGTGTTTTCGTTCTCCTGCGCCGCTAGAGCAGTCTCCCCGGCGATCTCTGCTGCCTTGTCTTCGAGGGTAATGGCGCCTTGTGTAGGATCATGCTCAAACCCGAGCTTCGCGCCCTTTGTCTCCCAGTCGTAGTTCCTCCCGGAGAGGTACTGGGGTGTCGCTGTGCCCGTAGATTTGCTGTGGTCTGTGGCGTCTGTCCCCGTTTCTGTCTCCGTCTCGGGTCGCTGTCTCTTCAGCGATGCTAGTTTTGCAAGACGTGTTTTGCGGTCCGCCGCGGCCGCGTCCAGGGTCATATGTGAGGAGGACATGATCACTGACTCGGAAAGCTTGCCGCGAATATAAGCGAATTGAATCCCTTCACGCGGTTGTTGTGTGTTGAGCTCGCGAAGGCGCGAGTTCTTTTTCTCCCGGCCGAAGTTCGACCTGCGGCATGCAAACTTTCCGTTTTCGGTAATTTCGGACTTTTCAGCAACTTCTACACTGAACAGTTTCTCTACGGACTTCAACCTCGATGGTGACCTTCGCTGCTCGTTATCTAGCGCTCTATCGGCTGTGCAGACGTGGCCTGATCACTTGCATTTCTACTCTTTAACTAATATAAAGCGCTCTGAGAGTCCGTTCCGCAGCGCGCGCACGCACTCAGCTTCCTTTCCCGCCGCTGAAGCTATGTGCATCAACCGCTCAGACGAAGCTACTTTCGAGCGATGAGCCATTTGGCGGGGAAGGGGAGAAGCTTGTTCTCACCATTACCTACCGTGCTCAGAGATCATCGCAGGAAACCCATCCTAGCAACCTCCAATGTTCGACTCGCATGCCGAAGGCACCTCAGCGTGCTCCTGTCCCCAGCTCCAAATTCGTCGAAAGACGAAAATACCGCAAAGGGATCACATCCACGCAGGCTCTCTTCTCTAACGGACAACAAACGGACCTATCGAGTCTCTTGGGTCTATCACGGAAAGGAAAACTATCGCACTATACCTCCCTACCCAGGTGCAGATGCTGCCAAAGCTCCAAGCAATGTCATCCAACCTACACCACGGCAGAACTCAAATGGTGATGTGGTTCGCCCCCACTGTGCATTATCGCCGTGGCAGAATCGAGAGATCCGCACTGAGATTCGTTCCCGCTGCGCATTTATCGAGGTGATTCCAGATGACGAATTATACGGCAAGGAGTTTTCTTTGAGGGCGCGGTCTCTCTTTCCAATTGACCAGACTGATGCCCGTTGGGAGGCCAACTTTAGGAAAATAGTAAACCTTAAACGTCATGGTAATTCAGAGGAAGGCTACGAAGTATGGCAGAACATGGCTGGCTCTAGCCCTCAAGCTGTCTCCGAGTGGGTTGAGGAATTTTTAGACTCACATAATAAGGGAAGACCTCAAAAAAGCAGTTGGCTGACGCTTCCGCGAGACGTGGCTGAATACCGCTGGGCAGTTGCGGCTCTATGGCTTCTTTTGGAATCCCCCATGGACATCTTAGATTTCCTGTTGGTGTCGAGACGCAATTTCCTTCCTCCGTATCCCATGATGGCGGACTGTTTTATATACCTCGAAATGTTCCATCGTGCAAAATTTAAAGCTCCTGAGATGAAAAATAAATATGTTGACGCTCTGCGAACCTGCCTGTCGCCAGAGTTGTCACCTTGCGTTTCACTCAAAGGACAACGCGGTCTTCGGTTATATCTTCAATACAGCCCACCCTCGGATCTCTCTAAAATTTTTGCCATCATGACCACGTCGAAAAATTACACCAGTATGGATACCCTATTGTATCTCGCCGATCTTTTCACCGAAAACGGAAACTGGGAAGAAGCTCTGGCGGTATTGCAAGTTGTTATATCTCGATTTTTCTCAGCGGAGCTTCTTACATCAGGGGCGTTCACGCATCGCTGCTGCAATCTCCTGAAGCTTGACAGTTTGGACCGGCAAGATGACGGCAGCTTCACATTCAAAATCCTACCTAAACTTCTGGAAATGGGGTTTCAACCAACTCTCGAGATATATAATACTGTCATATCCCAAACTACGAAGCAGGGTGACGTGGGCACTGCACTGGAAATACTTGGACTCATGGAAAGTCGGGGGATATCACCCGACAGATATACCTATTCGCATATTTTGAAGGGCGCTGTTGGCCTTCTGGACTCTGAGAAGGCGGGGCTCATCTTACGTAAAATCGCAAAGAGTCAAAATTTATCGCAACATCCATATATGCTCAGCGTCATGCTGGATGTAATGCTGACGATGCCCGACAGCATAAGGCCAGGTCAATTACCGAAGAATATAATATTCCACGCCATGCTGCAAGTTTATCATAGAGCACATAGTATGGAGCCACTTGTGGACCTCCAGTTAGTGCCTGGTTCTCATTTCTTTGAAGCACCACAGGCCACTCAATCTCAGCCCTCTCTTCCAGCTCTAGGAGTAATGATTATGGCGTATCTGCAGATACCTAGGGATCCACACCGAGTTTTGGACACTTTTAATCGCTTTAAGGATCTCGTAGCTCGTGGTCATCCTATCATTGCGCCATTGATAGAATATGACTACGTTTGCAACTCCTTCCTTATGGCTCTTCGCTACTACCCCGAAATGATACCCCATTGTCTTGAAATTGTTGATTACATGCTCAACCCACCTTCTAATACAACCTACAAACACGCGCAACCATCGAAGCAGACTTGGACAATATTGCTGAACATACTTGTGAGCCATAACCAAATAGAAGCAGCTGAGAAACTTCATCAGAAGATGGAGGAGCGGGGAGTGAACAACCTGGTGGCCTGGAATATCATAATCAGGGGTTATTCCAAAAGCCAATTGGTCGAGGAGGCGGCTAAAGCGCTAAAAAAACTAGAGAGACAATCCTGGTCGCCTGACAGCCACACTGTGAGAGCTCTAGGATATGTGGAGGACCAGGAATTACTTCGCACCTATCTAGATTATCTTGACTCCAATGACTCGAAAAACGAGGAGAAGCCGCCTGCCCTCAAGTCATAATTTTGATTAGCAATTTTTAATACCCCCCATTCATGAAGATGTTTTGTGAATATTGTACTATATTTGTATCGTGGAATGATGCAATAGCTAATGGATGTAAATTAAAATCTCCTATAAATAGTCTATTTTCCACTAACACAGACCACTCCATAAAAATTTATCTACTAGTTGAAAAGTCATATCCGGTCGTTTTAATTTAAAAGAAACGTACTCCTACCCACAAGCGCCAAACTTCCGAAAGAACAAAGGGCTCATCAGTCAGTTGCCTAAGAACAAAGATATCTACCGGTAACAGTCAGAAGCGGTAATAGAACGATGATAGAATGATTTACAACTTACAGCCATGATGATGCAGCAGATGCTAACGTATGGGCTCAGTCGTTCGCCGACTCGAGCACATTTCCAGAAGATCCCAAAGAAACTAGTGAGATAATGTTAGAAGAGTGAGTTTTGAGAGCAAAGATGAGCGGTTAGTACCCGTTCTGATGGCGGTCCATTATCCCAGGCATCATACTACGCGCATAAGTGCTCGTGCAAATGATCAATAAGATCACAAGTAGAAGTGACTGGAAGTTGAAAAGCGCAGCCTACTGAACCGTCAGACACTGAAACGCAGCAATAGAAAAGGCAGCGCATGCTCGACTTACCATCGTTGCGGTGTCAGTCCTCACTGTAGACCCTGTCTCGTTGGCCTCCGAGCGCGCACTGGAAACTCCTCGCACCGTAAAAGTAGCGCCGCGGCACGTGATTCAGACTTAGCCGCGCGGCTAATCAAGAACAGCGACGGTTCCCTCGTTGGTGCAGCCACGCGTGGCCTCACTCTCCTTGAGGATTAACGCTCGTCTGGTGTACGGATGCTGGCCGAGTGATCCTCACGCGAGGAACGTAACAGGTCGTTTCCTTTGGCCCTCAGCCATGTCGGAACCAAGGGTTCGACTGACTCGACACCAAGGTCAACTGAGCTTTGGAAACGAAAGTATGGCGTCTCTGACTCTTGATGTCCATCATAGTACTCTCTCTAACCCTCATACCTCTCCAGTTAAACAACTTCTTTACGCTTATGGCGATACGTCTCCTCACTCGAGCTTCCCGCAGGAACCAAACGCTGAAACAGTCCGCGTTCTCGATGAGGTGGTAACGGACTTCATTATTGAGACTTGCCACGAAGCAGCACAGGTTGCAAGCTACTCAGGTCGACAAAAGGTCAAAGCCGATGACTTTCGGTTCATTTTACGTCGTGACCCTATTAAACTTGGTCGCGTACAAGAGCTGTTTCGCCTCGAACGCGAGCTGAAAGAAGCAAGAAAGGCTTTCGATCAAAATGATGATCGCTTAGGCGGAGGCCTGAAAGAGGCTGCGAATGCGGAGCTAGATGACCTAGCTGATGCGGCCGGGGTACAGGAACCGGAACATTATAATAAGGACGGTACCATTGGGAAGAAAAGGGGCAGAAAACCCAAGTCTTATGGGAAGAAATTTTCCACCGACGCATCCGCTAACGGCTCAAGTAAAAAGCGGAAATTGAGCTCCGTCGATGACAGCGGGTTCTGAATGGATCGATCAGCGAAGCTCACAGGGCAACGTTCTAATTTTTGGCTCAGTTTAAGCCTTGCTACTATTATCGCCTGTGATGCTGGAATATCTGCTCCTTATCTATTTAAAGGGACAACCTTTTATACGCGTCGACAACGAGGACTGGTCTCCTATTCTATCGAACTGGATTCTTGAACCTGTTGATAAATTTCAGACTGGCTTTTGGTAGCAAAGGCGTTTGGATCGCCTTGAAGCTATCTATGAACTATGCAGACGATATGCAGATGACATGCAACGACATGCAACGACATGCAGACGATATGCTCGAGCCGTCACCAACTAAGCTGGATATTGTGCAAAAACAGCCATGTCATCTGGCGTGGAAAGTGACGTTATCCTCACAAGGCAACGTTTTGATAGAAACATTAGTTCGTTTCATTCACATGTCTACTTAATTAAAATAGCTAAGATACCTGCATACCGAAGGCATGCGAACAAAAACTCCAAGGACGCCTTCGTTTTCCCGCGACCGACGCGAAGCACGACTCCAACATGAATTCATCGAATGGCCTGCCAGCTCTATAAGTAACGACAAACCTAGGGAAGATGGCAAACAAGAAGTCTCCAAAAGCTGCCTAGGCTCGCAATTCTTCAGTCTGAGCTCCCCGTTGACTGCCGCGAGGTCGGTTTGTTCGGTGGCCACCACGCTGGCCGCCTGATTCCCCCGTGTTTCCTCCAGCCGCCTCTTTGCTAGCCTCCCCACTACCTCCCAGTGTAAGCTGTGCAGTCGCAAGTCGATTAGAAAGCTCCATCTGTGTACGGACGGAGTTGGCAAGGTATGAGACAACAAGAACGTCCTGGATGTGTTTATTACTAGAAACAAGGTTAGCTTGATTGAGCGGATCAATAAGAAGCCAGATATAGGACATAACACATACAAGTCACTCTCAATTTCAGCAGCATCAACCTTTGGTGCCAATGCAAGAGCGTTCAGTAGGAACTGGCCAAGGGCGGTAGAGGCGGGCGCTTCTTCGTCCATCACCGACTCGACGTATCTTGACACACGGTCAATCATTCCAATGACTTCCTCAATGGATCGCTCCAGGTTCTCGATGTCTGTAAATAGGTTCGTCGTTCGATCCTCATTATCCCGCGCTGCTGTAATTGCCTCCAGCCCATTCTTCTCAGCATCGCCGTATCTGATTTCGTAGGGCACAGGTATGAATGCCGCGCTATCTGCCGCTCGCTCGGTCGTGACGCCAACAGGCGCTGAAATATACGTCCTAGTCACGATATCCTTCCCGGGCTCGGTAGAGACAGTCAAGTGAACAGCTGGGTGAGGCCAAGTTCCGTCTCCTTGTCCGCCATAAAAATTCTGAATGAGGGCCGAGAATGTGTTGAGCTCCGAAGAGGTTGCGTACCACCCGACCAAAACTTCCTTGGGGTTGGCTTTCAGGTGAAGAGAAAGCATCTGCTTTTGGTATTCCATATCAACCTCGACCTGATCGGTCGTCTCCGTGTGGCCGACTGCGAAACAGGTACGGATCTCAACCTCCGTGCCATCCTCAGACCGGGTCCCAAGCAGAGTGCCGATGACTCGTTCCTGGTCAGCATTGCGTCGAAGAGAGTGATCGAGAATCGAGAAAATAGCCTATATGCACCTCGAGTCAGCCTTAGCGACTTGCGGCCTGACACAGTTTCGGACTAACCTGAGGCTGTATGATAACATTAAGAGGGGCAGTGGTGGGCGCAACGCCAACGGTAGCAGGTCCCAGGGGCCGCGCAATATGGACGAACGAGCCGGTGTCTGCCATACTTTCGAGGGAGCGGAGGCTTCGTCTCGTGCTTCACAGAGTTATATAGAGCGGATTGGGCTGTAAGGGCGGCAACGAGGTCGACGAGTCGGTTGGCTTCTGGAGCCCTTGGAGATTGTAAGTTATTTGTGTGTGGCGGAAATTTTCTACGCTTAGATAAGATAAGATCCAGCCCAAAAAAACACGCAGACCGGAGCTTCACATTGACAGTGAGTGCGCGCTTTCTCCAGGGGCTGTTTAGGGATGGTGGCACATCATAGAAGAGCCGGCGCTCACCGGGGCAGAGGCTCGAGGTCTCATCGGGGAGGCAGACGGCAGAAATTCGAGTCCTCAAGGCTCAAGGAACTCAGGTACATAGTGCAACACCTACCCTCTTACCTATCTATATATTACCAATTCACTGATGAATATCGTAGCCAAGATGCGTCTTCTGAAGATGAAGGAAACGACGTCGATACTCATTCCATTGAAGATGCGGACGAGAGCGAAGGCAGCGCCGTATCTTCCGACAGCGACGCTGGTGAACAGTCCGAGAAAAACTCATACAGCACTCTTTTAAAGCTCCTGAACCGCAATCCGAAATCGGGTGAACCCGCGCGCAAGAAACGGAAACTTATACCAAGTACATCGAATGTGGGAGAGGAGGAATTGTCTGCTCCAACTGGCGACCAAAATGAGGCGGTGATCGATGACTTGACAGCTATGGAAGCATCCGAGGAGGAACCATTGGATGACGAGCTTTCCGGTCAAGAGGATGGCGGTGATTCAACTGTTAACGGTTTGTCATTCCATATGCATCACGCTCCAAGCTTGAGGAATCATTCATATTAAATCTGTTTGCAATTTAGGAAGTATCGATCCTTTCGAAGCCCATTTTGGAGCCCCAGACGAATCCGAGCTGTCACGAAACATCAAAGCTTCATCCAATCCGTGGATTTCGATCAAATCAGTTTTACCTACTGGGCTCCATGCATTGAATAGCAGACCAGATGTCGGCCAGACACAAAGCTCTGTCTCCTTACCTTTAACACCCGCACCTCATGACCTCAAGGTATCGTGTGCATTATGTCGACCTTTTCCAACATTTTTTGCTGACTATTCCTTAGCTTAAGCAAAAATTAGCCAGAAGTACGGTCTCCTTTGATTCCGTCGACAGTTGCCTAACGCCATATATATTCGGTTACTGCGATACCCTATTCTGCTCTAGGACACCCGAAAATTCAGAAAATCTCAGAGATCTGTACTGTCTACATGCTTTGAACCACGTTCTCAAGACAAGAGATCACGTAATTAAGAATAGTTCAACCTTGGCAAAAGAGGATGGGGGAGACATTGAACTACGGGATCAAGGGTTCACAAGGCCTAAAGTTCTCATGATCCTCCCAACTAGACAAGCGTGTGTTCGTGTTGTCGATTCTATATCTAAAATATACCCGACGGAACAACAAGAAAACAAGAAAAGGTTCACGGACACCTTCTCTTCGCCCGAGGACAATAGCTGGGCCAACAAACCTGAAGACTTTAAGGAATTATTTGGAGGGAACGATGATGATATGTTTCGACTTGGTCTTAAATTCACGAGGAAAACTCTGAAATATTTCTCCCAATTTTACAGTTCAGATATCATCCTAGCCAGCCCTCTTGGTTTACGAACTACGATAGAAAAGGAAGGGTAAGCAAAGTATCCTTGTCGACCTTTATATATATATCAATTACTAACCCTTCGTAGAGGCAAGAGGCTGGAAAATGATTTCTTGTCCTCAATTGAAATAGTGATCGTGGATCACGCTGATGCCCTTATTATGCAAAACTGGGAACATGTCGAGTACATCTTTTCTAATCTGAATCTCCAGCCTAAAGAAGCGCATGGCTGCGATTTCAGTCGAGTGCGGCAATGGTATCTCGACGGTCATGGGAAGTTTCTGCGCCAAACGCTTGTTTTCTCGGGTTTCAATACTCCCGAGCTCAACGCTCTATACAACTCACACATGCACAATGTCTTTGGAAAAGCAAAAGTCGTACCACAGTACGAGGGCGCCATTCTTAACCTGCGTCTCCCCGTGTCTATCAAACAAACCTTTTCACGCTTCGACTGTCTCTCGCCACTCAAGGACCCAGAGGCACGCTTCCAATACTTTACTCGAACAGTACTCACCAACCTCTCACGAAGTTGGACGAATTCTGGGAAAGGGGAATCTGGAGGGACGCTATTATTCATCCCCTCCTACCTGGATTTTGTCCGCGTCAGGAACCACTTCGCCAACTCCAACCAGACAGCTAATATTTCATTTGGCCTGATATCAGAATACACGCCTGTGCGCGAGTCTTCAAAGGCTAGAAGCCATTTCATGAATGGAAGACACTCTGTTCTTCTCTACACGGAGCGAGCGCATCATTTTCGGCGATATCACATAAAAGGCGTCAGCAATATTGTGATGTATGGGCTACCCGACAACCCAACATTTTGGAGAGAGATAGTTGAATATCTGAATGATGGATCCAGTGACCCAGCATCCCCCGTTAAGACTCCTACTCTTAGAGTCATTTTCTCAAAGTGGGACGCTTTAAAGCTAGAGAGAATCGTGGGAACAGGCAGGATTCGGAATATGTTGCTGGAAAAAGGAGGAGATACTTTCACATTTGTATAAGCATCAGTATGCTTCTATCACTTTTATATACCGGCACGTAGAGCGGCTTGAAATCATCTATGTACATTCATCATTTTCTTCATCCTTCCTCTTCTACACTTTTATCTTCGTGATTATATACTTATAAAAGGTAGTGGAAAGTCAAGTCGCCAGAGAGACGGCTTCTGATATATTTAATCACTGCGACTAGGTCCAAGAAGGGCTTCGGTCTCGTTGTCAGGGGCCAAGTCGTGATCTTGGACAGACCACTGCTTCGGCGAGGCTTGACTCTCAACGTCAGCATCGTCGCTTGCGTGCTCATGACGCGGACAGGGCTCCTCTCCAGTCTTTACAGGGTTATCGCTGCCAGGCTTTTTGTCGTCCCCGGCCGAAAGGGCCACGTATAGAGCGCTGAGCAGGATGATTGTGGAGCCCAACCAACTGGTAAGTGATGGTGTCGAGTTCCAAATCAGCTTGTCGTAGGCGAGTGCGAAGATGATTTGCAAGTAAAGCATCGAAGTAGCCCGGGAGCCGTGAGTAGAGGGTTTCCCGTCAGTCTTCGGGGGCACGTATGAAAGACCAGCGGTCAAGAGATATTGAAACACAAATCCGCAGACGCCTAGGCCGATGAGAAGGATCAGCTCCGTGAAGTTCGACGGGAGCCGGAAGCCAACCGAGGGGACGGCCAGAACTGCAATGATACACATGATTGAGGTTGAGAGCGCGAAGTAGTTGACGCTGACAAGAGGGTGAGCACGGCGACCGATCTTGCGGATCATGGTATACGCAGTCGTAGCTCCAACAACGCCCACAAGAGCAGCACCCACGGCCAGGAGATGCTCTCTCGAGCTGGGCTCCTGCGAGCCGACGTCACCTGAAGCTGGGCCCGCAGAGCTCTGCGGCGAGCTCTCTGGGAACAAGGCAACCGGTCTCGCAATGAGAATCACCCCGAAGATCGAAACCACTCCGGCCAGCTGCTGCCTCCTGGTGAACTTCTCGTTTAGCATGACGAAGGAGGCCACATAGCAGGAGGCTATCGGCGTCAGGAACGTGAGCACCGTCGCTTCGGAGAGCGGCAGATAGACCAGGGAGTAGTACAGGCTGAGCACGCCGATGAAGCCGCTGACGCCGCGCAGTATCAGCAGCGGCCGGATCGCAGGGGCCCCAAACGGCTCGGGGACGCGCATGTACCACATGTACAGGAAGCTGAACAATGCGGTCGCGGGCATGCGGACCAGCAGGATCTAGCGAGCACATCAGCTCCGGCTTGAGCAGAAGAAGAGAAGAGAAGAGACAGACCTCGAAGGGCGCCATGCCTTTGCCGTGAGGGCCGTCTCGCTCCAGCACGCGCGCCATGACGTTCATCGTCGCCCCGAAGAACTGCGCCAGCAGCACGAGAGCCATCCCCTTGCCCTGCAGCCACGTCTGCCACAGCCGCCGGTGCCATCGCGCCGGTCGCACAACTTCTCCTGCAGCGTCCGCCGTGACGGCCTTGGGCGCATCGCCGGGTCCCTCTTGGTGCTGCGTGGAGGCGCAGGCTCGCTCTGCATCGCGCTCAGAAGCCGCCATCGCGCCGCAGGCAGGCCAGAGGACGAGGAACGGGCAGCAGGGATACAGATAGTCGCTCTCGTCAGCCCAGGCTCTCGTTCCAGTCGAGCATGAGCGCAGCCGGGGTTCCGGGGTAGTTTTTATATATATCGGCACGTCGGCAAAAAAGCAAGGAAAATTGCTGCAGACTAGACTAGACTTCGGCCTAAACAAATACCGCCTTGTCGTTTACTTAACCCGAGCCGCGGGGCAATGAAGATGGCGATTTGAAGAGTGAGAAGAGACAAGTCAAGAGAGTCAGGATGTTGGTACATAAGATTCAAACAGCTCCTCGAGATAAAAAAATACATTTCATACTATATATATGAGAGGATGGAAATATATGACTCCTGGAATACTTCAACGGGCGGCTGTTCCTTTGCGGCAAAGACAGTCCAGGTGTCATCTCCGGTTGAATACCGATCACGACTTGCTGGCGGCGGCCGAGATGTTCGGGTCGGTATCCTCATCGCTCCCCGAAGGCGAGACGGGTTGACTGTGATGGAGCGAGGTTCTGCTCTTCATCATCTAAATGCAGTGTTAGCAGGGACATTTTGTCAAGA
This sequence comes from Onygena corvina, assembly GCA_000812245.1. Lineage (NCBI taxonomy): Eukaryota > Fungi > Ascomycota > Eurotiomycetes > Onygenales > Onygenaceae > Onygena > Onygena corvina. Next base: position 124,473 of record JWPT01000067.1, on the reverse strand, counting down.
GAACAGAGATCATACCCATGACCGGACTCCACCGATCAGTCCTAAGCTGTAGCCGGTAGCAAAGTCCTCGCTCCTACCCGCCACTCCAGGGCTCTCCGGTCTACTCGGAGTATCGGCCTGGAGATGCGCCCGGCTGCCCGTTGGCCAGAATATGCTCTGGTTGCTAGGCGTGGCAGGGGCAGAACCCCAATTGTGACCTCCCTCCTGTCGCGTAGGGCTCGTGGGCCGGCTATTCTGCCACAGGTGTCGGAGCTCCCTGCTCAATTCCTGCCCGGTCGTCGACCAGTTATTCTTGATGGCGTTGCGGATCTCGGTGACGTGTCTTTTGATTTCGAGCTCGTTCTTCTTCACCCACGAGACGTTGAGCTCCTGTCTAGAGGCTCCTCGCTTGAACTGTCGAGCTATGTATTTGTCGTAGTCACGAACAACCCTGATCAGAAAGCTTGATGAGCACTTGGAGGCTGTCAATGTGGGGAGAAGGACGATCATACTTTGTGATAATGCCCGTTGTGCTGACGCCTTCGGTCCTCTGGGTAACGAGGAACTTGCCCATCTGCTTGATTGGGGCATAGATGTCGTCTCCCTCATCAGCGCCATACGGCAGGTCGTCATGCGCCACATAGTCAATATTATGTTCGTCCAAAAACTCGGGGCTGACGATCCAAGGGCAATTTGGTATCACCTCGTCCACCCATTTACAGTGGCGTATGGTCTCAGCGCGCTCCACCTCGTTCAGGACGGTCAAGCCCTTTCGTTTGTGCGTCTCCGCGTCACCGGTGACACCGACAATAAGGTAGGTATTGGGAATTAGTGACTTGGCCTGCTCCAACTGGCGCATGTGTCTGTACATCCACGTTAGCAGGGCGAGCACCTCCCCTCCCCACACTACCGATTCAGAGACATACCCCAGATGAAAGAGATCGAAGACTCCGTCCGCGTAGACTCGCACCGGCCTGCCCGTCGGCGGGGGATTGGTGCGGTACCCCTTAGGATCCTGTATGCCAGCATGCGTAGACGGCTTGGGCTTCTGCTCCAGCAGGACCTGCGGCGGCGTGACGACGGACTGCCGTGCCTCTGCCCGCTGCATTGCGCGGTTTTCGATATCAATGCTCGCCTCCGTAGTCTCCGACGGCTCGCCGGGGTCGATAGTGCTCGTCGAGAGACTGTTGAGGGACTGGTTGCCCGCTTCCTTCGCAACGACAGACTGCCTCCGCGCCCGTTTCGGAGGCGGAATATGGGCCTCGTCGAGCGCCGCCGCAGCATTCTTCTTGTGTTTGGCCGTAGCGGTAGTAGATTCAGCTGCATCTTCGGCTGATGCGTCGCGAGAAGTAGGCTGGAGGAGCTCTGCGGGAGCTGGAGCTGGAGCTGGAGCGGGAGCTGGTACGGCGGCGGCGGCGGTGGACGAGCTACGCTTCCGCTTCGCCGACGGGGGAGACGACATGCTGGACGGCAGCGCACTGTGGTTAATGAGCGTGGATCGGCTTTCCTCCAGACGAGAAAGATGAAGTAGAATGGTCGACGGCGACGGCGACGGTGAAGAACGCGAAGGCGAAAGGTGGAAGAAAACATACAGTTCCAACAAATAAATATTCTATTTTCCGGCTGTTTCAGGGGCCAAACTTCCCACGGTGGAGCGACCAGCTCTCTTGACTCCAGGATATTGATGATGGAGCCAGAAGATCGTGACAATATTATTCAAGTAGGCCTCGGATCGCCGGTCCATGTACGACGAGGGCGTTGTGGTTGCCTTTAACACTATAACTATGTATTCCTAGGTAGTTTTTTTTGATTTACACGAATCAACGCCGATGGATGGAACAGAAGACGAAGAAGAGGAAAGGGAAAGTCATGCAGGAAGGAGATGAGTCTACGAAGCCAACGTCGAGAGACGGCGAATAGTCAAGGCGATTGCGACTATATATAGAGATAGCATGGGGGCCAAAGATGCGTATCTATGAGATGACGCAGTGCTCGGGGAGTCAGGGACCGGCGGATCGAGAGAGCAGAAGGCCCGACCGGACGAAGGTATGTATAGTCGTGCGCGGTCGACCCCTAATGAACAAGACATTGATCCTCCGGTCAAGCGGGACAGGTGCAGCGTGGAATATAAACAGATCCTAACGAGTAGATAACAGTTGGGTAACGGGATAGAAACGACCAAACAGCAGCCCCGAGGTTTTCCCTTAAGCCTGGAGGGAGAAGATAGGGTGAGGGTGAGGGGGGTGGAGGGAGAGAAGGGACAGACAGACGGGGATGGAGCCAGGCTCCAGGCTGATATGAATTTTGAAAGGCAGGGCTCGATTGGTCCGCCCAATGCAGAAAAACCATAACGTGTGATCTTCATCTGGCCACCGGAGGAAGAAAGGCGAGGTAGATGTATGCCTGAGGGGAGCGAGCTGCACCTCCCCGGCCGACTCGGTGCCGGCCTGTGATCTCCCCCGACTCAGTGCGGCTTGTGGTCCCCCGGCGTGCTGGGCGAGGAGTCGCCAGTCGGCAGCGGGGAGGCGGACAGGATGCGAGGCGAGCTGGTCAGATCTCCGTTCTCCGCGGGCTCGCTGGGGTGGTGATTGTGGTGGTGGTTAGAAGGCGGACCGGGAGTGCCCTCACGCTCTCTCCGCTCCGACTCGCCCGCCTCGTCGGTGTCTTCTCTACTGACCTGGCTCTCCAGGTCCTTGTCCTCGTCGGCGCTGTCGAACATCTCCTCGTCGCCCATGTTGGTGACCATCTCGGTGCCGTCGCCGAGGAGGATGATCCTACCCGACCGGCCCGACGGCGCAGAGGCATCGTATGCGTCGTTCGTCTCGTCCCAGTTGCCGCGTATGCCCGGACCACGGAAACTTGCTATTAATGTATTATCAGATACAAGGTCTACTAAGGACAGGACTGAACAGAAAAGAGAAAAAAGACATGCTATGCTGAGGGGGCCTCACCGAATTCCGGCGGGGCACAGGGGCCATCTCCGTTGGCAACGCGCTCGGCAATGGTGTTGTACCACTCCTCCTTGGTCTTCCCGTGGAGCAGCCCTATTATGACCATGGTCATGTTGTCGCAGCCCAGCCCTCCGGTCTCCGGGTCCGAGGACAGACAGTTGTCCATCATGTTCTCGCATATGCGATGTAGATCCTGCCGGGCCGCGATGCCCCTCCTGACGAACTCCACGACCGCCTGCGACGACTGGCAGTCCCATATACCTAAGCGATGTTAGCGTGCATGTACATATATAAAGATGACGAGTGCATATATATATATATATAGATAGACTGACCGTCACAGGCAATGACCAGGAACTCGTCGTCCTCGGTGACCTCGTGGGTGGTGACGTCCGGGTTGGCGGTGACAATCTGCTGCTCCGGGGTGAGGTCTGCGGCGCGCTTGAACTCGAAGTCGCCGAGGGCGCGGGACAGGGCGAGGTTGCCGTTGACTCTGCCGAAGTCGACGAAGCCGCCGGCGGCGCTTATCCGGGCCTTCTCGCCTGCAGCTGTTAGACAAGTAGATATGGGGGCTGACACGGGGACATACCTTCGTTCTGGGGCTTGTGGTCGAAGGACAGCGGCTTCGCGCGGCCCTTGATGCCGAGGACGGACCTAGAGTCTCCCGCGTTGGCCTGGATGCGTTAGTTAGAGGGAACTGGTCTGAGTAGAGGTGATAGAGAACGCACGACTACGATCTTCGCCCGCGAGACGACGGCGACGGAGGCGGTGCAGCCGGAGATCTCGTTCTCGTACTGGGGGTCCTCGAGGATGGCGCGGTCGGTGGCCAGGAAGCCGTCGCGCAGGGCCTGCTCGAGGTCGCCCCTGGCGAAGGCGTCCTGGCGGGCGACGATGCGGTGGACCTGCTCGCCGGCGTACAGGGCCATCTGCTCGCCGCCGTGGCCGTCGTAGACGCCGAAGAAGGACAGGCGGCGGTCGGGGCTGGTCGGGCCCTGGCTGCTGCGGGCGTCGAGGGCGCGGGCCTGGAGGTCGAGCACGGCGGCGTGGGCGTCCTCCATGGTGATTCTCCATCCCTGCATGGCCGAGAGCCCGTACACGACGCAGTCATCTTCGCCTTCGTCGGACTCCTGGTGCGGTCAGCAAGAGTATCGGCAGCGCTGCAAGAGTATGGGGGACGTAGGACTACCTTCTTGACGATGGGCTGCGAGAGCGTCTGCCCCATGGCGGCGGTGCGGCAGACAGGCCGGCTGGGTCTGCGGCGCTGCTATAGCTCTGTACAGGAGTAGTTGAGGGGACTGACGCTGTCTCGGGCTGGAGAGTAGATGTGTGGTGGTGAAGCGTACAGAGGCTGCAAGCTGAAGCTGGTGGCCGGACGTCATACGCGGAAATCCCTTCACCTTTCACCTGCGGCGCCCCCGCCATCCGCTCTGTGCGTCGGAAAAGTTAATCCCGGCCTACTTCATCACTTCATCAACCAGGTCTAACACCACCCTACTTACATCAACACACATGCCGGCCAACAGTCAGAAGGTCAAAGACATGCTGACGCCCGCGCGCCCGCGGCCGTAGTAGTCGGCCACGGTCTGCGTCTCCGCGAAGCCGCGCCCGCGATACAGCGCCCGCGCCGGCGCCCGCGCGGCGTCCACCCACAGCCGCAGCTCGCGGCAGCCCTCGCGCGCCAGCAGCTGCTCGACGTGCGCCAGCAGCGTCCGTCCCAGGCCCCGTCCGCGGTGGCCGTCCGCGACGCACAGCTTGTGCAGCAGCCCGCGCGCCCGCGCCCGCACCACCACCGCGTAGGCCACCACTGGTCCTCCGTCCGCCCCTCCGCCTCTGCAGTACAGCACGCGCGTGTTGGCCTTCTGTCGCAGGCCGACGTCGAACCGCATCGCCTCGGACGGCGGGAACGTGCGGCGCTCGATGCGCGAGATCTCGGCCAGTGTCTGCGCGGCGGCGGCATGGTCCAGCGTCCGGAGGTCCTCGACGAGCTCTGTAGACTCCATCTCAGACTTCTCATCAGTCCTCTCTGTAGACACAATCTCGTCCAGCTCAGGCTTGTCGGTCATCCTCCCTGTAGTCTCCATCTCGTGCATCCTCTCTGTAAAGTCCATCCTCTCTGTAGACTCCATCTTATCCATCTGCAGTCTCTCAGTGTCACCGCGAGAAGTTCCGGCGGGGATGATGTAAGCAGCCAACAGCTGGAGTAAAGACAGAGAAGACAGGGGAAGAGACAACAGAGAGACAGACATACAGAAGAGACAGGAGAACAGAAGAAGAAGAAGAAGAAGAAGAGATGCCCCAGGACGACAAGCGGCAGGCCGCCCGCGAGGTCATCGACATCCTCCACGAGATCTCCACGCTGCTCGTACGTCTTCCTCTATATCTCTCTGTCTGTCACTCTGCTGAGACTGACCCAGAACACGCACCTCGACCGCACCGAGCTCTCGCTGTGCGTCTCGCTGATCGAGAACGGCGTCAACCCCGAGGCCCTGGCCGTACGTCTCCCTCTCTGTCCCTCCATGTCCCGCGTCTCCCTCTCTGTCTCTCCCTGTCCTGCGCCTCGCTCACCCGCTCTAGAACGTCATCAAGGAGCTGCGCAGGGTCGACGACACCCCTTAGTACTGGACTACAAGAACATATGGACAGACATGGACAGACATGCAATGGTCAGGATTATAAGATGGACCAGTGAATGGACCAGTAGTTTAATATAAGATGACTTGACATATCCAGACTGTGGCCACTACTTGTCCTTCGCGTCCACCGCCTCGCTCGCGGTCTTCTTGCTGTCCCTCGGCTTCGTCTCCTTCTCGTCGTCCGTGTCCCCCAGGCTGAACGGGTCGTTGTCCGTCACCGGCGACGGCGCCACGCTCGACAGCGGCTGCCACTTGCTCGGCTTGCTCTTGGCCCCGTCCTGGATCTCCTCCGGCGGGCCCTCCTGGAACGACACCTTGCGCCGGTCCGGAGACGCCGTCTTCTTCGCCGCGAACAGCTCGGGGTTCGCCTGCGGACGGGGGGGGCGCGGGGGGGCTATCATATCACCTAGTATCAGCATGTCTTCCTCGTCTCCTTTAGATAAGTGTTCATACCCTCGTTGTCCCGCAGCTCGAGCGACGAGAAGTCGTCCCCGAGCACGCGCGGGTCCGCGTCGTATCGCTCCCGGTCTACGCTCCGTCGCGTCTCCGCGCTCCGCCGGTTCGGGTACCCCTGGTCGTTGTGCGGTCCGTTGTAGTACCTGGGCCCGTGGCCCCTCGACTGCCCGCGCTGCGGCTCCTCCTCCTCCTCCTCGCCGTCCAGCCGCTTCTTGAAGTTCTCCACCCAGCTGTTCACCCTCGACTGCGTCTCCAGGAACCCCTTGCGGATGTTCTCCTTGATGATCGGAAGGTCGTCTACCCTCCCCGTCAGTAGAGAAGTAATAGTAGTGTAGAGAAGTATAGTAGTGAACTGGACGTACCGTCGATGAAGCTGTGTTCTCGGTCATATAGCTCGTTGGGCTTCAGGCTTCCTCCCCGCTGTCCCGACGCCGGCCCGTGGTCCCACCACGACGACTGCGTCTGCACGTTGCTGCCCCCCCGCTGGTCGCTGCCGCTGTAGTGTTCCGCCAGTTGGCGCGCATACCGCTCGTCGTCCTCCAGCTGGCTCTGGACCGTCGACGTCTGCGCCCCGCCGACCGGCCGTGGGGGCACCGCCGGCCGGTAGTCGTCCTGCGCATCCGGATCCGACATTCCTACCCCGTGTCAGTCAACTCGTACACTCTATGTCTAGGTGTTCCCACCAAGCAATGCGTTAAACGCTCTCTCCATGTTGCCATCACTCGCGACCGCAACCGCCTTGATCACCGGAACGTCTATATTCGGGAACGCCTCCCTGAGGTCTTCCAACAGTTTCCGCTGCGGGTCGGCCGCGAGTCGCATGTGAGGCCCCGTCCCCTGACTCGAGGGCGATGGGCTGGACACGCCGTTGTGCGTGGTGGGAGCAGGCACGACGCCCGATTCCTGCGTTTCATCGTCGAAGTCGAGCGGGCGCGCCGTCGTTGGAGACTCCGGATTGAGGGTTCCCGTCGCGGTCTTCTTCGGCGTAGATGTCTGCATCGACGTCAGTTGCTGTCTGTAGAAAGTGTTTGCCTAACGCACCAGCTTGTCTGTGTCTGCCATTATGCACCAGCCCGTCGATTCGAGTAAGCAGTCTCCAGGTAAAATAGAGGATTATGAGTGAGGTAAAGCCGTGGATAACTATATAACCGTCCAGCCTGGTATCTCTCGTCGTTGTTGTCTCCCGCGGCGCCATAAAATGTGACGCCATCCAAGCACCCGCTTATGTCAGCGTCTGTCCCGCGAAGACGAAGAGAAGACAAGACGAAGACAAGACGAAGACAAGACGAAGAGAAGACAAACGAAGAGAGACGGAGCTTCGTCAGGGATCGCAGGTGGCCCTCACATCCGGCAGTGATGGTATCCACGGATGGATTCGGAATTTGATACCCCGGGGTCTTTTGTCCCCTCGCTCTACAAGCCCGCAGCGCTCCTCCCGATATCACGGCACAGACAAGCCCTGCTCTACACCATCGAGAAATACCCAGTCGTCATCCTCGTAGGCGAGACCGGCAGCGGGAAGACCACCCAGCTTCCACAGTTCCTCGAGCAGGCAGGCTGGTGCAATGACGGAAAGCAGATTGCCATCACGCAGGTGAGTCGAGTCGTGTGCGCACGCGTATATCTCGAAGTACCTAACTAACTAATATCTATACAGCCCAGACGGGTGGCCGTGACATCTGTCGCTGCACGAGTCGCTGCGGAGGCAGGATGCCAGCTGGGCCAGGAGGTGGGCTACTCGATCAGATTCGAAGACGTCACCTCTGCCGCAACCCGCATCAAGTTCGTAACGGACGGTCTGCTGCTGCGGGAGGCACTGGTCGATCCGCTTCTCTCCCGCTACTCCGTGATCATGGTGGACGAGGCCCATGAGAGATCCATCAGCACCGACGTGCTGCTCGGCGTGCTCAAGAAGATCAGGAAGCGAAGGCCAGAGCTACGAATCGTCGTGAGCAGTGCTACTCTCAAGGCGGAGGACTACGTGCAGTTCTTCGCAGGGGAAGACCAAGCAGCTATTGCTGTGGACGAGGATGGCGAAATCGCGAAGATCCTCACCCTTAAAGGCAAAATGTATCCTGTGGATTGTCTGTATCTGGAATCCCCGGCGGAAGATTACATAGAACGCGCCGTGAGGACGGTGTTCGATATCCACTCAGGTGAGCCGGAGGGAGACATCCTCCTCTTCCTCACGGGGCGTGAAGAGATAAACACCGCTGTCCAAAAGATCTCAGAGGAGGCCGCCCTCCTCCCCGAGAAAGCGGCAGCAATCTTACCGGTTCCACTATACGCCGGGCTGACCGTCGAACAGCAGCTCTATGCTTTCGAGGCTGCCCCTGTCAACACGCGCAAGGTAGTCGTTTCTACAAACGTGGCCGAGGCCTCGGTCACGATTGAAGGAATAGTATACGTCGTCGACTGTGGTTTCTCCAAGCTTCGAGCCTACGATCCCGTCACGGGAATCGAAAAGCTGACCACAGTTCCTATATCGAAGGCATCAGCAACGCAACGCGCCGGCCGTGCAGGGAGAACAAAACCAGGGAAGTGCTTTCGGCTATACACCGAGCAATCTTTCCTGTCGCTGGCGGAGGAGACTGCTCCGGAAATCCAACGCTCAAACCTAGCGCCAATCATCTTGCAGTTAAAATCCCTGGGCATCGATAACGTCGTTCGTTTCGATTACATCTCGCCACCGCCTTCAGAGCTATTTGTGCGAGCCTTCCAACTGCTTTTCTCCCTAGGAGCGATAGATGATTACGCGAAGCTCTCCAAGCCCCTGGGGACGCAGATGGCAGAACTCCCCGTCAATCCCATGATGGCCAAAGTACTCCTCTCCTCAATCAGGTTTGGCTGTCTCAACGAAGTCCTATCTATTGCTGCCATGACAACACTGCAAGATGCCATCTGGTTCAACCAGGACGAAAAACGAGGAATATCACCAGCTATACGGCAATTTGCCGTCGAAGAAGGAGACCATCTGACCTACCTGAACACATACCATGCCTTCACAACCAAGGGCAAATCAAGCGCAAAATGGTGCAAAGACCACTCCCTAATTCACAAATCCATGATGAAAGCAACCAGCGTTCGGAACCAGCTCAGGAACCACCTCAGTCGTTTTGGCGTCGATGTGGCCGCGCTGGAGAAAGGTACTGCTACAGTCACCTCCGAGACTATTCAAAGGTGCCTTACTACGGGGTTTTTCGGGCACGCCGCTAAAATGCAGCCTGATGGAAGCTTCAAAAGTATCACTGGCGGGATTACTCTGCACGCTCACCCGAGCTCTCTCATGTTTGTAAGTTGTCGTCTTTACATTTCTAAATGTCCAACGCTGACCTAGGACTATAGAATCGAAAGGCGGAATGGGTGATTTTCAATGAGATCCTACAAACGGGCACTAAGACGTTCATCAAGGATATTACAAAAATAGAAAAGTCCTGGCTGACTGAGTATGCACCAGAGTACTATCAGTTTAAGAGATAGAAGCGCCATATTAAATCTTATAATCCAGACTTGAAAGACAAGCTAGAACGTGAGCCGAGTAGACTATCGAAGACGAATGAGCGTAGTCGACGAGGTAGAAGTAGTTCCGCATAGCTTGAATACAGTCATACAAACGTTGTGACTAATAACGCGCAATCGCGTCACAGTCGACGCTGACGGCGATTTAACATTCAAACAATTCAGTCCACTTCGACGCTATAACTAACTGAAACCCGAAACAATACTCTGATACTACTTACTGCCCGTCAAGATGTCTCATCATCACCATCATGGTAATGGTGATCACAGCTGCCACGGCGAAGCCGGCCACGATCATAGCAATGACGTCGTCCCCGCTATTCAATCGCTTCTCTACAAGCAAGTTGACTTTGATAAGATCGTGACTCTGAACGAGTCCCGGCCAAACTCCGGCGCTTCCATTGTGAAGAAAACCTGGGACCAACGCCTACAAGATGTACCTCAGCTTGAAAGCGATGCAGATGAACAATTACTCATGACTATCCCGTCAGTGGCCCTTTATACCCTATCCCCCCCCACCTTGGTACCCTCCTCGTTGTGCCCCAGCAGAACAATGACTGCTACCCGCCATGCGCACAGAGATACCCGAATTTACGAATCTTGAAGGTCTTATCTAACTGCAGTGCAGATTTGCTGGCCAAGTAAAGCTACATTCAATACTGATAAATGCACCGCCAACGGCTTCAGCTCCAAACACAGTGAAACTATTTCGAAATAATCCAGATCTTGACTTCTCTGCAGCATCGGAACTACCTCCGACCCAGAAGATATCCGTCCCTCAACCTTTAACCGGTTCACAGACAGACGTACTGGATATTCCGCTTAATCGAGCGCTTTGGAACGGTACAACGTCGATCACTATCTTTTTTGAAGACAACTGGAGTCAAGGAGAAGATGACGTTACTAAAGTTGGCTACCTTGGATTTAAAGGGGATTTCATGGCTTTGAACAAAGAGCCAATCACTTTCCTATACGAGGCTGCTGCCAATCCTAAAGATCACACAGTGATCCAGGGGGTCGATGCTATGGGAAAATCAATCGGAACTGGAAAGTAGAATACCTCAATATTTGGTGCTCTTTTTGTCTTTTCCTAGGGCTACACGGCTTTACGATTACATGTACTCACGAGCAATTTAGACCGCTTTTGTCATGGTAAGCTAGCCTTTTTTACCTAGCGAATTAGCTATTGTTGTTACATAGCTCAGCATGATGTTGGTTATACTTGCTTCCAAAAACACTACAATAGCTCGATGTACTATACTGTCCTTGCAGCTAAGAATAGGGGTCATGAGAATTGGTTGATTTGATCGATATATATAAGTTGATAGTTAAATGGCACCACGGCTCCCACGGCTATTTCAAACCAGCTTATATCGCTATGCACATCTAAAAATAAACACATATGAAGGTAGTAAAAGTAACAACAACTGACAACCAATGTTACTCCGCTATACGCTCTCTTACTCTTGCCGGGGCTGCTTGTAGAGGCGTGGTGTCATTTTGCAAGGGAGATGTTGGGGCGCTCGGAAGCTTCACTCGATCCGACACTTGCTGTTCAAGCTTCTCCAACTCTTCCTCTACCTCCTCCTCATCCTGGGTGGAGATTTGGCCATTGATCAGTTGGCTTATTTCCTACAGGACGTCTGCGTTAGAATGTTTCTCCATTGGGTAAAAGGCTGAGATCCCAAATGACAGTACCTCTTGGTAAGCCCTGGCTTCTGCAGTTTCACCCATCAGCTTCTCTACACCTTCTATGCCACCCATCTCCCGGTGAATCGCCTGCAAGACCTTGTTGCCTTGGCTGAGACCGAACAGTATATCCTTCTGCACCAAGGCAAATTCAACACTGCCGGTGAGTTTCTCCAGCTGCTCAAGCTGCGCATCTGTCTTTTCGAGGAGTGACTGCTGATATTTCTTCCGCCGTAGCGCCAACAACGCGCGAGGGCGGTCATTCCGAGCAAGACATTGGCGCGCGATCTCCGTCTCACGGTCAGTCAACACCGTTATCCGCTTTTGATATTGATGGAGTTTATCACGTTGATTCTTCAGGTCAAGTATTGCTCTAAGTCGCTCCAAGTCAAGGGACAGAGTCGCCAGAGCATGAGTTAGCCATTTTGGTTCTGGATGTTTGCATGAACACGTTGGTTCTTTGCTTTGACTGTCCGGTGTTGGCGGGCAGGCGACTGCGGCGACATGGCACGTACTTATCTTGCGCCGATATCCTGTGCGTGCTTGAAGCGTTGCCCATGGTTGCTATGCCGGATACACTGTGCTTGGAGGCTGCGCATCGTCTTTCATCGCCCTGGAGACTGACTGGCGCTCGCTCGGCCCTGTTGCTGGGTCTTTGGCTGGTGATGACATCGTCAAGCGAGGGCCGGCTTATCGATAAGAGCCTCGTTATCGCGCGGAAAAAAGATCTGCCGTGGTTTCTTTTTCTTCTCGATGTCGGCGCAGAAGCGACTGCGCAAGATCGATGATATAGCAGGGAGGCCCTTGAGGATGGCGCCAAGGTACCGTGGTAACAAATCTAGCAGCCTCGGGCATGGCCTCGACAAGGAGGTGAGTTTGGATGCGCACTGTTTGTCAATTAAGCTAACCGGCATGCCGCAGATTTACCTAGCAATTCGCAAGTTTGAGGAACAGAATCTAGAGGAAACAGGAGAGCCACAGACCCTATCGACACATTTAATATACGAGAAACTCCGGCGGTCAAACTCAAGTTTAAATCGTAGGCCTAAAAAAGTACTTGAAGACAGCATTGACCGGGTGCTGGACATATTCAAGCAGGACCGAGCGGCAGAGGACGATGATGATGCAATTGAAGGAGACTTCGAGGGCTTGGAGGAGATACATCCCGATGTGAGATTATCCTATCGTGACATATAGCTTGTTAGGCTATTTCATGCTCACTATAATGTTTCATGTAGGACTCGAATGGTCTTAACAAGAGCATCGTGAAGCTATGGGCGCCGCAGCCAAAGGCTCAACCATCGTCCCAAAGGCCCTCAGATAATACAGCTCCGGATACGTCGACACCGCGTGCCACAGCTAACAAACGCAGAGGGGCGGGAGCAGAGCCTGCTGCTAAACGGCGGAAACCTGAAAGTGCTATCGACAAGTCGCCGCCAACCCATGTGAGCCTTGCTGATCTCGGGGGCGTTGACGATATTATCCAACAGTTAGAAGAACTGATTGTTCTTCCAATGACGAGACCGCAGATATTTTCCTCGTCTAATGTACAACCTCCTCGTGGGGTTCTTCTTCATGGCCCCCCAGGGTGTGGTAAAACAATGATTGCGAATGCATTCGCCGCTGAGCTTGGGGTGCCTTTTATCGCAATATCGGCCCCATCGATCATTTCGGGAATGTCTGGTGAATCTGAAAAGGCATTGCGTGACCATTTCGATGAAGCTAAAAGGGTGGCTCCTTGCCTTATCTTCATGGACGAAATCGATGCCATCACGCCGAAGCGCGAAAGCGCACAGAGGGAGATGGAGAAACGGATTGTTGCGCAACTTCTCACCTGTATGGACGATATAGCATTGGCCAAGACCGATGGGAAGCCTGTGATCGTATTGGCAGCTACAAATCGACCCGACAGCCTCGACCCTGCTTTACGTCGTGGTGGTCGATTCGATAAAGAAATAAATCTCACGGTTCCCAATGAACCGGTGAGAGAGCAGATTCTCCGGGCATTGACTAAGGATATGAGCTTAGCAGACGACCTGGACTTTAAATACCTTGCGAAAGGAACTGCAGGCTTTGTCGGCGCAGATCTAAATGATCTAGTTTCCACAGCTGCCACCGCAGCTATAAAAAGATACCTGGATATGCTGAAAACAGTTTCGGGAGATGATCAAATGGACATCGAGGACCCTACTCTGAATGGTGTAAGCAAGAAGGTTCTGGAGCTGCGCCAGCTCATTAAGCACGCTAGAGAGGCTCCTCACGAAGCAGATCCACAGATATACGTTTCCAATGCCGATTTTCTCAATGCACTTCCTAAAATACAGCCCTCGTCAAAGCGAGAAGGCTTTGCAACGATCCCAGCTACTACGTGGGCAGATATCGGGTCACTAGGGTCTGTGCGGGAGGAGCTCGTAACAGCCATAGTCGAGCCCATAAGGAACCCTGAGATCTACTCGCGTGTGGGAATATCTGCGCCTACCGGTGTACTGTTATGGGGTCCGCCAGGCTGCGGTAAGACTCTACTCGCTAAAGCAGTGGCTAATGAGTCCCGCGCGAACTTCATCAGTATCAAAGGACCTGAGCTTCTTAATAAGTACGTTGGCGAGTCTGAACGTGCGGTCCGGCAGGTCTTCTCTCGAGCTCGATCCTCTGTCCCCTGTGTTATTTTCTTTGACGAGCTGGACGCCCTGGTACCGAGACGAGACGATACATTGTCTGAGGCGTCTGCCCGCGTGGTCAATACTCTTCTCACCGAACTTGATGGGCTAGGAAGCTCAAGAAATGGTATATATGTCATAGCGGCAACTAACAGGCCTGATATAATTGATCCCGCCATGCTCCGGCCTGGGCGTCTTGAAACTCTACTTTATGTCAACTTGCCCGGGCGAGACGAACGGGCCGAAGTTTTGCGGACACTAATACGGAATTTGCCAATTGAAATGACCCAAGAATTGGTGGAATTGGCGCGCTCCTGTGAAGGCTACAGCGGAGCTGACCTTGGCTCTTTACTGCGACGCGCAGGTTATTCGGCAATAAAACGAAGAGACAACATCAAACTTGAAGATTTTGTTAATGCGAAAAAAGAGATCCGGCCTAGCGTAACGGATATGAAGAAGTATGAGAGTCTAAAGAAAGTGTGGGGTGGAGGGAATGCCTCCTAGAAAATACCTACGGCGTTGAACGAACTGTAGACTAGAACTGGGTCAGAGGGAGCATCTATGTTTTGCTAGATTTGCGTTGCATGTTGATACCCCCGAGTTTGGCAACCAGCCAAACCATTTTTAGAACCAAGATGTAGCAACTGGCTATCTATTATTGAATACAAAGTAAGATATGATTTATTTCTCGTTCTCGCCGACTACATCCAAAGTCGACAGGTGCCATCTGCACCAGCACTAACACACCATGCCTCCCTCGGATGCCAGTCGACATCCAAAACGCCCAGGTCCCCAACAACCTTATGACCACGGAGAACCTTCAGTGGCACAATGGTGGCATTGCTCATTAGGTCACCGGTGATACTACCGTGGAAGATCTGAAGTTGTCCGTCGTCGCTGGAATCGATAAACAGGGGATAACGCGGGTGATATTTCACAGCACGAATGGCTTTGCTGTGATAACGTAACGCCTTATACGGTCGGTCGGATAGATCAACGTCATGCCATAGAAGGCGTCGATCATAGGATCCGACAATTAAGTTGTCTCCTGTTGTGATGGAGGAGGTTGGGTGAATGTCGAAAGAGGAGATCCAGCGAGCGCCTGGTTGAAGGATCTTCAAGAGAGTCTGGCGGGAAAGGTCGTATGATCGGATAGTGCGTTGATTTGCAACATAGAGAATAGGTTTAGCGGGATGGAAATGGGCTGTCTGAGGAGGCCCACCTCCCTTGATACGCTTGCGGAAGGGGTACTGTGTCGAGTGTTTGGAAAGGGTGTGTATCGCGATAGCGAGTGAGACGGGCGTGGAGGAGGCAGGGCAAACTGTCACAAAGTAGTCACCACGGCGATGCCATGATATCGTCTTAACGGTGTGTCCTAGTGGGATGGTAGCATACACCCCACTGTCGGCAAGTGAGGGTAGAGGACGAGTCCACTGGACTTTGGATGATTTCTGCTCTGCATTATGGGAAGCCTTTGATTCCGTGGAGGCATAGCCCCAGCCAGCGTCAAGTACCTCTATACTAGCTGTTTCAAGCTCAGGGCTTAGAACATCTGGGATCATCAACTGTACGGTTTCCCCCACAGCAGCGGATAACACGACAGCCTCTTGTCCAGGTCTCCAGCGGACGGAATTGACTGGACTGTCGTCGCTGAGTTGCACACTCCATAGTTGACGACCCGTAAGAAGTTCCCAGACCCGAACTGTGCCATCATCCCCACCACTGGCCAGCCATAACCCTGTTGGATCAACAGCCACGGTACGAACACGGCCCTTGTGGCCTCGGAAAAGCGCCGAGCAAGTGGTTGGGAATGGCTTTAGCTCCTCGGGGCTAGGTAATTTGGGCAACAAGCTGCTTGGGTCGATGTTTAATTTGTTCCTGCGGACTCGAGGCGCTAGATATAAGTCGAGACAACGTTCAAACTTCTCTTTGACAAACGCCTCGTATCCAGGAACCTTCCTGAGGGAACTGTAGTCCCTAGATAAGAACGGTGTCTCACGATCTTCTGGGTCTTGTTTTTCCCAGTCTCGTCTCTCCTTTTCGTCAGGCAAGTATTCTGGTGGAGGGTGGTAACTTTCTGCGTAACCTGGCGGAGGCAACTTTGGCGCAGGAACATGCATTGGATGATCGTCACGGGGAGTCTCGTTAGCCCAGAGATCGTATGCCTGGATCTTGTCTGTTGACTCGTCCTCCTCCTCTGGTGCTTTGTAAGGTAATATTCGTCCTTCTCTGATAGCTTTCACCATCTTCATCACTCGCTTGGCTTCGTGCTTAGACGCAACAAATCTCCTCTTGGGTTCAGGTGCTGCGCTCAGCGGCATAATCTCCTCTTTCCCAGTGAAATACTCCACGGTGGGCTGGTATGGGTTGTATCCATCCTGGGTGACTTCGTTCATCTGAAGTTTGCTGAGCAGCGTGAGCTCCTCCTGGCTCAGTTGCAGTGGTTTCCCTGTAGCCGGATCCGTCAAACCCGTCCAGCCTTTGGGTATTTCAATGCTGTCGAGAAGTGCATCCAAAGCTTCACCCTTTGCGGGGCGCATGATCTTCTTTCCATTGATGTTATAGCCAATGTGAGGGTAGGCATCGTAGAACGAGGTTGGAATGTTGCCGATCGTGTTCGCAGATTCGTCTGCGTCAGAGAGATCGGAGTTGTCGTCGGGATTTATCTCATCATAAATGTATCGCTCATTGCCATTTGCATCTTTCGTTATGCGGAAGTGAACCTCTTCCTCATCATCGTCCTCATCCTGGACGGCGACCGACATTTTACCAGATTTGTCACGCTTCCCATTTTTTGACTGGTCTCCAGAGACCAACTCGCCATCGATCGGCTCGTCCTCGCTCTCGTCCTCGCTCTCGTCGTCACTGAAGTCGTCGATCAATTCAATCTCGGACTCGTCTGAATCTTCCGACCCGGAGGAATCGAAGCGGAACTCCTCGCCAGACACGACGTGTGTGTCTTCCTCGACGTCCTTGGTGACTGCCTTGCGCTTCTTCGACTCTGAAGAGGGCGCCATGATGAGACCAAGTGCGTTCTCCTTCTCGTCGTCTCCAGCAGCAGCTCCCAGCGATTGACTTTATATCAAAGTAGATTTTTTTTATCTAAGAGGAAACTCTAATCCAGCCAGCTCGATTACATAATCCTGCGGGTGAGACGAAGCAGTCGATAAGCACTTGGAGACGGGCAAAGTGACATCAATCGCTCCAAGAACTGGCCTGCCTGCAGTCTGGTATCAGGCCGGGCCCACGCTGGATGGGAGAACAGCCTGGCTGCTGAATACCTAATCTATCTATATATATATATATGTGATACCACGCTCAAGTGGTGAACTCCCACGATGGATGCTGCGCAGCCAGCCGCATCTGATCAGCCTGACAAGACGAGTCCGCCCACGCAGCAGGATGCCGGGCCCTCTGGCAAGTCAGCAGAGCCACCGAAGAGACACGCTGCCTGTGACGAGTGTAGTAAGATTTAGTGTTCTTGACTCGTTCATACATACATTGGAGGGAGAATATGCTGACGGTGTGTATCAGGAAAACGTAAATTGAAATGCACAGGAGAGCCGGATGGCTGTCGACGCTGTGCGAGGCATCGCATATTGTGCCACTATTCGTTTCAAAAGCAGATGGGTCGACCGCCAAAGACACCCAAACATCCACATGCAGCCGGTACCAAGCCTGAGTTGCGAAGTATTTTAGCGTTGAGCGAATTAGATTCTGGTTATAGTGCGCCGGACGCTGCCGGAACGCTTGAAGCTAGTCTTATGTGTCCTGCAGTATATAAGTCTTACATGCGGAACACGTATGACGTGCGGCCTGGTCCCTTCATGACTGACGGACCACTTTCCGGGCAGGCAGAGACGCGCCACCAGCATCCCCCAACATCACCACCACGGGATGTTGACTATTTCCAGATAACACCGTTTCTCTCGCAATCTCTCACCAGTCTGGAGTCTAGTGCAAACACTAGAAGCACCAGCAACACCAGTCCGGTACCGTCGGCGTTTCCACAAACAGGAGGACCATGCGCATGTCTGTCACATTTATATCTATCTCTTAGCTCCCTTAGCTCCCTCAACTCTTTCCCCCTTTCCTCGAACACACTCAGTACCCTGTACAATGCTACAAAGATAGCACAGGGTGTGCTACGCTGCGAAGTTTGCCCCCTGGAGTACAGCTCTGCAGTGCAAAACCTCATGCTGCTCGGAACCCTTCTTCCCTGCATTGCAAACTCCTGGCTAGCAATATCTGCAAAGGATGGAGCAGCTCTTGGAGAAGACATGCTCGGCTCATCCCTTGTAGACACACTTCCAACCAACGATGAGTTCCGCAAAACTTTCTGGAAAGACTGGTTACGACAGATCGTTCGATATGCCGTAATTGGCAGCACTACTTCTCCAAACGTTCCTCTGGTCCAGAGGCAATGCGAGGAGACTCCGAATCTTCTAAGTCTAATAGAAGCAATGGAACAGCGTCAGCTCCTATGGCACACGCTTAGGATGCCGCTTGTGAACCCTAGTTGTTCACAAGACAACCATGCACAGAACCTTTCTCCTCTCGGCCTGAAGGAACCAGATTTTCTATGCGTTCGCATCGCCGGTAATGCGAGAACGATAATTGACCAATTCGCCTTTGACGCTGAGGATTTCCTAAATAGAGAATAGTACATGAAGGTGGTTTGTGTCTAAAAGGCGCGAGCGATGTTGGAATCCCGGGTTTCCTACGAAACATCATATGGAAGAACATAAATCGGAATTTCAACGAGTGGTCGACTCGCTTATTAGATTTGTAAATAATTAATTTTAATTTGGAT
Source organism: Onygena corvina (assembly GCA_000812245.1). Taxonomy (NCBI): domain Eukaryota; kingdom Fungi; phylum Ascomycota; class Eurotiomycetes; order Onygenales; family Onygenaceae; genus Onygena; species Onygena corvina. Next base: position 105,776 of record JWPT01000067.1, on the reverse strand, counting down.
AAACCAAGACCAGCAATGGATATACAGAAGGGGCTGTCGGCGGTCAGCAGCTCAGAGAGCGTTATGCCGCCAAATATGCATGAAAATCCTGGTGCACCAAACGCAATTCACGGTGTTCTATTGTGATAAAATCTGCTGGGTATCCGGCAAAGATTCAAATTGAAAATGGGCTATGGGTAAATAGAGATAGCTTTTTGTTCAAAGAAAGGGTATATCAAATCACTCGTCGTCATCATCATCAATGACATATCTGTGTTTTTTGCGCGTCTGGGGTGAACCATCTCTCTGACCCGGCGAATCAGGCACTTCTGCGACAGGTTTCGAAGACTTCGTAGGTTTCGCCGGCTGGGCGTCATCATCGATCTCCCCCTCGGCGTCCATATCCTCATCGTCAGCAAGCTCCTCCTCCTCTTCGTCGTCCTCTTCAATCTCCGGCTCCTCGTCACTCCCAACAAGGAACCCATCATCTTCATCATACTCGTCTTCCCGGGTCCGGCCTCGCTTATCGTATTCTTCATCTTCATCAGTGTAGATATCATCGCGCCGACGGGGCTTACGCGTTGATTTCTTGACCGCGCCGCGCGATTTTGTCGTCGCCATATCGTCATCTCCCTCGAGATCCGCAATCGTAAGGCCTCCACCACCAGTGCGTGGGAAATTAGCACCCCGTCTACCGCGATCTACCTCGCGCTCTACCGCCGCCTGTCGCTTACGAGCCTCGCGGAGCTTTTCTCGTTCAGCCTGCTCTGCTTGTTTCTTGGCGAGTTCGGGATCCTGCTTGACTTCGATGATCGCAACTGATCCATCAGCTGTTTTCTTTCCGCTTCGTGAAGCTGCGGCGAGAGAATCTCGTAGTTTCTGCACAGCATCATCCGTCTCGACTGTTGTCGGGAGAATGCTGAGAGCAGAAGTGATGTGCGAGGTAAGACGGATGACAGAGGAGGACTCGGACGCGACGCCGAGATAGGTGTGCGCATCCAGGTCTGGATCGTACTCGTCGCGCTTTCCCGGCCGGCCAGGTCGCGCTAGAGCCTTAGCTGATATCCTATACTGTTCGGTCGGATTTGAGGCAAGTTGGAGGGTCATGGAGCCGTCGGACCAGCGTATTATCCTGGCATTGGACTGGAGGTCGGTCCCGTCCGGAGCAGTCCTCCAGCATAGCGACGTTGAAGCGGAGGTGAATGGTGGCGCCACGTAGGTTTCGGGGTTGAAGTCTTCTGATTCTATCGAGAGGAAGTTTGGCACAGCACAATTGAAGACCTTTGTCAAGCGAGTTAGCCCGTTGTACGGTCTCAAAAATCGAGATATAAGTACCTGTCCATCGGTAGGTTCCGGCTCCGGGGCGCGTCCCAGGTTCAGGTCCATCACGTTCAACGTCTCGCCATACTCCATACCGTCCTCATCCATTGGAGAGGCCGCTCGGTAGTGGCCTTCATCCTCGTCCTCGGAGTCCATTGGCACATTGCTCTTCTTGCGGCCTTCGTGTCTGTGGTCCAGGATTAGCAACAGGTTGGGACATTGGGACTCGAGGGACGCAAACGCACATATCTTCCTCCTCCGAGCCAGACCCAAAGAGCCCCGCGTCGCCATCGTCGTCCAGAGCGGGAGGACTGTTGTCTGCATCCATATCGAGCTCGTCCTGCGTCTTCCGGGGGGACTCGTCCAAGTCCATCTTCAGCCCACAGAGTCCGTAGTGATCTAACGCGAGACACAGCTTACCAGCACAGAGAGTGTACACAGAGAGAGAGAGAGAGTACACAGAGAGATAGAGAGACAGAGAGAGAGGACACACAGAGAGATAGAGAGAGAGAGAGATGATAGAAACTACGACGAGGTCTGGCCAGGCCGGGTCGGCGCCTCGATAGTCCGGGCTCCCCTTTTAACTACTTCTCGTTCCGCCCGCCGCGACCAGAGGACGAAGAGTCAACGAGCAGCACGGCGACCGTCCCTCGCTCCTCTGCCCCCGTCCCCTCGTCCATCCCACCCAAGGCCGCCATCTGGACTGCGTGCTGGCGTCGACAGCTGCTGCCTACTTCCAGACAATGTCGAATTTCTTCCAGAGCGTGTATGTTTACCCTTCTGGCGTCCCCGTCTGCGCTCGTGAGACGGTGTAGTGGACAAAACCCCTATATCTACGCCCGCTGAACTGGCACATCTACTGACTGTCTCTCTTTCCCGGAGCTATAGCCGGCAGGGCTTCGGTCGTGGCTCAAATAGAAGCAACAATAACGCTGCCAACGCCGCTGGGAACGCCAACAGCACGACAGGCACCAGCACGACAGGCAACACCACCTCTGGTGGGAGCAGCAATGTCAACAGTCCCAGCAGCATACCCAGGCCCACGCCCACAGATGGCGCCGGTGTCCCTCTCTCTCACGCCTCTCCCCAGCCGGGCGTGGCGGCGCCCCCCTCTGCCGGCTTGGAGCCTGCACAGCCCGAGCAGCGTGACTCTGTGAAGTACTTCTTCCAGGAGAAGTACGCCTCTCTCAACGTCAAGGGAAACTTCTTGACTCTCTGTGCCTGTCCCAAGAACGTCGAACTCGGCGAGTGGCTTGCTCATCAGGGTAGGTCACCCCGCCCCCTTTTCACCACGCCTCCCTCATGCTAACCCGCGAGCCTCAAGTCGTGGAACAAAACCGTCTGCTCCATGGAATGCTGCAGGTCATACAGGAGATCAACGGTGTCACCGGATACCCGATCTGTAACGAGATGACATGTCCAACCATGTCTGCTGGAAAGTACGTATGACCCTGGAAGCTATATATCCTAGTGCCCGCCCGCTAACCAGTAGTGCCGTAGCTTAACATACACATGGCTGGTGGACGGCAAGGCGGCGAGGATATCTGCCCCCAAGTTCATCAACCGTGTCGAGAAGTGGATCGTCAGCAAAATCCACGATCCCATCATGTTTCCCACCGACCCTGTCACCACCACCCCCTTCACTTTCGGCTACAATGAACAAGCCAATGCTGAAACCACTGCACCTCCGGCCCAAGACCCTGCCCAAGATTGGATCGGGAAGTCAAGCGGCTTCCCGCCCACCTTTTACAAGGATTGCCAGGGCATCATGAAACAGATGTTCCGCTGCTACGCCCATCTGTACCACGGCCACTGGGAAAACCCGTTCTGGCACATCAACAAGCACGAAGTCCTCAACATGTGTTTCGTGCACTTCGTCACTGTCGCCAAGTACTACAAGCTTGTTTCGGACAAGGAGCTGGAACCCATGCAGCCCCTGATTGACATTTACACCAAGCAGGAGAAGATCCCCCCTGAAGCCCTTGCCGGTCACTGGGCTCAGCACTCCTCGCCCGCGAATGCCTCGTCCCAGCCATCGTGACGCCAGGTCGCTATTGGTACACTGCGCAAAATCGAATTAGCATCATTGAGCATGGCACAGCTGGAAATTCTTGGAGCCATGGCACACGGACGTTGAACAGGCCATCGTGCCTCGGGATATATGAAACTCTTTCCTCACTCCGCTTCTATTTCCTTAATCTGTCGTTATCTGGGAGTTATCTTGTCATTTGGGCCTGAGTTTAACGCATCTGAGTGGGATACTGGATATCGGTCTCTTCTGCAAATCTACAGGATATTTAACGTGCTACATGGTCTATCTCCTTACGAAATGGTGGCTGTCATAGGCTGTCGATGGGCCCTAAACTCATAAAGTCATAGAAACTAAACAGTTGAGCGAGCATATATCGTCTTTCTTTTCCTTCTTCTCGTCTTCTTATCGAACATCCCACTTCACGTGATGATAAAACCACGCCAAGCCTCTGCTCGAGCTTATTTCCTATCTGGGAACTTCAACTTCTGCGATTTCTCAGTCGCGGAGACCAACGCTCGATGTTTTCCATAGATCGCGGTGCGGTCCGGTCGTAGGCGCGAGTTCAGTAGTCGGAAAGGTATGTTACTCAATGTGAATGCGCATTGGTGACTGGCATTCATTTACCGGCAAGAAGAAACTGTATCTGACTCATGTCTACAGCCCGATAGGAAGCCCACTCCACCATTGCCTTCCTTTCCATACACAAGACAAATTGAAGCCAACAAGCTGAAAAACGCACGATGTCGTCCACGTCGGTGTCCCTCTCACCGGGACTCACAACATTTCTTCGCAATTTAAAGATCACCTCAATTGAATCGTCTATAGAAACCCTTATATCGTTCGTGGGCCTTCATTACTCGTCATGAATGATAATGATAATATAATGAGAAGCCCTTGCTAATCTATACTAGACTTCTTAAGCGGCGTCAGATACGCCAGTCGCACTCATGCGCTGTCGCAACGGCATATCTCCTCATGCGGGTAGTTTCGATGTTCCGAGACGCAGAACCGGAGAAACTTATAGAAAGGGTGCAGCAGGTTGGAAGACTGATTGTTGCTGCCCAGCCACGAGAGATGGTGGTTGGCAACATCGTTCGTCGTGTACTGGGCCTCATTCGAGACGAAGCGGAAAATGAACGGTTCCGAGGACTGAGCGCGAACCGGCAACAGCAACCTCCGCCTCCCCCAAGCGACACTGGATCCGATACTCGACCTCATACTCCCCAAAGTGCCCAGGATGTCCCCTCGGCGCCAACACGCCTTGAAATACCGCTACACCACGCACCACACCCACGCAGGCGAGGGGGCCATCTCCACGACTTGAAAACACTATCCCATTTCGATCCTTATGGACGGATGTCGAATAGGCCTCCATTGATGACACATCCGTCGTACTCTACAGTCATGAGCACCCCGGTCATATCTATGTTTAACCTCTTATCTGAACCTCAGCAATCGGAGTCACCGCAGCCCGCGTCGCCTGTCGCTCCGACATCTCCTCACAAACCGACAGGGAATAGTCCCAAAGATTTCAAAGCAGAAGTCATCGACGGAATCACCGAGATCGTCGATGAACTCGGACAAGTTGACGACCAGATTGCAGCTTATGCACTAGAGCATATACATTCAAATGAGATAATACTCACCTACACTGCTTCCCTTACCGTCCAGAAGTTCCTGCTCAAAGCTGCCGCAAGACGAAAGTTCACCGTCATTCACGTTGAATCATACCCTAACAGCCACAAGGATAGCCATGCTGCTGTAACCGGCACCTTGACGGGTGACGAAGAGGGTTTGGCCACGGATTCCTTTCAAAAGCCGCTTATTGCGCTGGGAATCACAGTCATCTTGATCCCTGATTCTGCAGTGTTTGCGCTAATGTCACGAGTGAACAAAGTTATCCTAGGGACACACTCTGTTCTCGCGAATGGTGGTTTGGTTGCAGCGGCTGGATCTCGAGTCGTTGCTAGTGCCGCGAAAGTGCACAAAACTCCGGTAGTGGTGGTTAGCGGCATATACAAGCTCAGCCCGGTCTACCCGTTTGACTACGAGTCTCTTATTGAGTATGGGGATGCCAGTGCTGTGGCAGACTACAAGTACAGCGATGTCGTGGAGGGAGTCGAGGTCATGAACCCGCTATACGACTATGTGCCTCCGGAACTGGTTGATCTTTACATCACCAATGTGTAAGTTCCTCCGTTTAGCCCTCTTAACATGCATCATATGCTGACATAGCTTGCTAGTGGCGCTCATGCTCCATCATACCTCTATCGCATTGTGTCAGACCACTACCGCACCGAGGATATTACCTTTTGAAGACCCCAGACAATAAAATGCAAGATAAACACGAGATTATGAACCCATGAACAGCCAAAAAAGCTGAAAGTAAAGAAATGGAATTTTTGTTGACTTGCACCTGAGCTACCGCATCGAAGCCGAGTGAATGGACATGGGATTTTCACATTTATTGTGATCAAGAGCCTAGATCGCTATCAGAGCATCTGCTCGGCAGGATCATCCTTCACATAACCGTATAATTCGTAGCAATTAGCTTCTGTATTGTGCCATAGCCAAACAGGCTGTATTCTCAAGTAAACCACACATCGCGCCGCACCCGCTTAAGATCGTGGCTTCTCCTTCTTCTCCTTCCACAAAGCCGACAGACCGACACCAGAGACCTTGACAACCTTGAATCGAACACCGGGAATATCACCCTTGGCCTTGCCCTTTCGGCCGAAACCAGCAAGTAGCACCTCGTCGTTCTCGTCAACAAAGTTCAAGCAACCGTCATTGGGAACTGTAGTTCAGAAGCCAGATACATTAGCCAGTGTCCATTTGCAGCATTGCGACAGCGATAGCGCTCCGGCATTCATCGCAACCCCCTTCCTGTATTAAAACCTACCGAAAGCAGTGACCTTCTTTCCGTTCTTGACCAGCTGAACCTTGACACACTTTCGAATAGCAGAGTTGGGCTGTTTAGCTTCGACACCGACTTTTTCTATGACGATTCCTTTGGCGTGTGACGATCCACCGAATGGAGAGGACTTGAAGGCGGTTCCGAGAAGGCGCTTCTTGTATGAGAGATCTGCCCAACGACCCTCGCGGCGATGGTTTCGCAGCTTGCGGGCGGCGTTAAGACCACGCGGCTTGCCTTTTCCCATCTCGACAAATTATCTATAACTTTTCGCTGTCACACGGAAACTGGTAAGCGAGACGAGCGTGGACATGCAGCGCGGGATCCTGGGGGAGCAGCTCTCGACGTACTGATTGGGGATATTGGTCGAGAGTGAAAGGCCAACGAGGCGAGCTGTTGTCGAGTTCTTTCGGTGTCGTCGTTGGTGGTCGAGCGCTTCCACCAAAATTTGCTGTTCGGCCTCAAATCGTGTGCGTTTGGTAAGCGAAAGCCCCTCGGCTGCCGGCAGATAGTTTGGCCGGCCCAGGCGCGGTTTACGTAAGAGCTGAGTCATTGCAACTTAGTGCCGAGGCTTTTTTATTCGATATCAACAACATATCTAAGGTACTTTGTACGGAGCAACTACCCTCGCATTCCCTTCTCCCTGAGCCGGGCTACAAATTGCCGCTTGTGCTCGATGTAATGCTTGTTAGCGCCCGCGAACGTGGGATAGAGGGCTTCCAGCATCACATCACGCACGGCTATCTCCGAGGCTTCCTTCGTACCAAGCTTCTGTATCTCGACGATGCTGCCTTTGCCCCATTGTGGCTCCTGGAGCACGCGCAGGATAGCCGCGGCGCACTCGTGAGGCGTAAGATGGATGTCCTCGTCTGTTAGCTTGCGGTTCCACTCCGGTTCGAACATGGGAGTCTTTCCATACCATTGCGATTAGCCACTTCATGCATTGGAAACGAGAGCTAGCTAGTTGACTTACCAAAACGGCTCCCGGACAGACAGCGGAAACCCGGATACCAAAGAGATCCTGAAGCTCTGCGAGGCATCTTACAAAGCTGATAACGGCGGCCTTGCTTGCCATATACAGTGGCGTATCGATTGCGTGGAGGTAGCTGGCCATGCTTCCCATACACAAGAGGTTACCCTTGACACTTGGATTTTGGATCCAATAATCCACCGCAATCTGAGACAGTCGAATGAGCCCGACTTGGTTAACGGCTAGGACCTTATATTGCCCTGGTGACGCGTCTGGGGTATCCATTGATCCGTGCGAAACGTCACGCATTTTCCAGAACGTCTCGAATGGCGACTCGTACATCCCAGCAATATTTGCAACAATGTTGACGCTTTTGAACGTAGTTAAGGCATACTCCCACAGCGCACTGAGCTGTGCCCAATCCGACACATCTGTCTTAAAGAATACTGCCACGGGAGCTTCGGGTACAATTGACGGATGAGGGTATCTGGCTACCATCGATTCAGCTTCCGGACGCAATTGTAAGTCAGCCAAAATGACAGAGGAGCCTTTCTGAAGCAATTGCTCTGCTACTGCGAGTCCGATACCAGAACCAGCACCGGTAACGATAGCAAACCTCCCTTTAAATTCATAGGCCGACATCTATGATGGGAAACGATAAACTGTTGTCAAAAGTTACGAAAATCCCATAAGACGTGACTAGGATGTCGAAAAGTTACGAAGGAGATAAAAACGGGTTGAAAGTAAAAACTGCTTTACTTCAACCTAGGAATATGGGTGTAAGGTATTGACAATATTCCGCGGCTTGTGATGAAACAATGTCATCCTTATGAAAATGATCTGCAGACTTCAAGGTATGTACAAGGCGATACAGAGGCTTTCGGAGAACCACCAGCGTATCTGCAGCTATCGTCTCGGATGTTACCATTTATGGAACGGAATTCGTATAAGCTCGCTCGGAATTCCTGATCGGATTTCAGTTGCTACTAATCCTCTGAGATATGTCTTTCATCGGAGCTACCAAGACAGTGAACAAAGTGATTACCCATCTCTTTTCAAGTTCGAAAGCAACATGGCTTTTGTCGTGCCCTCATACAACATGCTTGGCATCTGTGTTGCCCTGGGAGTTCTTGCGCTCTTGGCGTACATCTACCGATCAGCCTATCCCCGGCCGTACCCCGGTATTCCATACAATTTTGCGGCGTCCAAGCGATTTTGGGGCGATGTGCCGGATTTCCTCAAAGCAGTCAACTCGACACATGACCCATCCAGGTTCATGTTCAGGCAATGCAGAAACCTGAAGTCACCGGTAGTGCAACTCTTCCTACGCCCCTTCAAAAACCCGGTCATAGTCGTGAGCGATGCCAGAGAAGTCAAAGACATAATAAGCACCCGAACAAAGGAATTCGATCGTGCACCACGCACACGCGAGAGCTTTCGCCCTATTGTTGATCACAGCAGTCTTGTGAAAGCCACTACGCCAGAATGGAAAGCTCAAAGACGATTCTGGGATGGGGTAATGGGCACGTCATTCTTGAATCGCGTGGCTGCGCCCAAGATTCACCAAGTCGCTCTTGAGGTAGTAGACTTGTTCAAGATCAAAGCAGCCATAGCTGATGGACGGCCTTTTGAGTTCTTTCGAGATATAGACCTGGCATCGTTTGACGTGATATGGACTGTCATTTTTGGCACAAATTTGAATGGTATTAAAGGTCAGATTGAAAATTTGAGGCCACAGGCAGTGAAGGGTATCACACAGCCAAAGTCAAAAGATTGTCTAGCTACCATGCCACTGATTCCTCAACCTGACATGTCTGAGTGCATTGCGCATGTTATCAAGACAATCGAAAAAACATTTGCTTCGTATTCCCAAACACTTCATCACTGGATCCTTAGACAGGGCTCGGTGTATAGGGGAAAGTGGGCGTTAAAGGAAAAAATTGTCAATGAGATTATGGAAAGCACGAAAGATCGGCTATCGCGTTTATCACACGACGAATTAGTGAAAGAAGAGGACACTTCTGCTGTAGTAATGGGCCTACGACGAAAATTTCTTGCCCACCACGGGGAGCATGACATTGTTCCCCAAAGTGAAACGGAAATTCGTGGTGAGCTTCAAATGCTGCTGATTGGGGTAAAAATGCCTCCATTCGAAAATCACTTAAAACTAACGTACTCACATAACTAACATCTTGCCTAGGGTTATGAGACTGTTGCTACAGTGATATCCTGGGCCGTCCGTTTTCTAACCAGATACCCAGATAAACAAGAAATATTGCGCAAAGCCCTACTAGAAACGTACCCACAGAGATTGGAGGGAGTTCAGCCATCAGCAGAAGACATCTTATCAAAACCCACTCATTACATGGAAGCTTGGATAGAAGAAACCCTGCGAATGGGTAACGTCTCTTCTAGGCTTGCTCGCGTTGCCACCGTCGATACAAAAGTTCTAGGGTATCCGATTCCTAAAGGCGCACAGGTAATATTCAATCCTTATATCGGCGAGGCACCCCTGAATACCCCAGAGGAGCTGCGAAGCGAGACTTCACGCCAGACTAAAGATGGCTTCCAATACAGTTGGGACCCCGAGCAGATGGAGGAGTTTAATCCTGAGCGTTGGCTAGGGGATGACGGGAAGTTTAACCCTCGTATGTTTCCGCGCCTTGCTTTCGCGGCTGGACCACGGGGTTGTTATGGTAAGCTGTAGTATCTTTTATGAAAATCCTCTTAAACGATAATAATGATCTATACACAGGTCGAAACCTCGCGCTCCAAGAACTCCGCATTATGCTTGCGCTACTAACCTTGAATTTCAAGTTTGAAGCACTACCTGAAGAGTTCTCTAGCCTTGAACCATACCAGCGCATTCTCCGGGTCCCACGACACTGCATCGTTAGGCTGGTCCCTATTTAAGCTTGGCTCATATTGGATTAGCAAATGTTTGCGTCGTCTTCGATATACCGGGGACCTAGAAGTCTCTCTTGTAATAGGAACCCCAGGAAGTGCTTCTGGAAATTTGTCACGCTTTGGGGTAACTGTCAGAATTAATAATATTCCGCATTGTCTTAAGGTAACATAAAAAGAGGCTATGGACTCAAATGATAAGCAAGATCAAGGTACTAATGGCTCTGGTAATACTATTTATTCTTCCTTTTCGAGTAATTCTTTTCTAAGAAGGTCTAGGAAGTCAAGGCCTTTGGCAAAAGTGTCACACTCGCCTCTAGTATGACTAAATCCAAAAAGAACGATTCCAACAACACTTCGGTTTGTCCGACAGTTTAGACATCCGCTTAGGAATGCTAAGTGCTGTTTACTTATATAGACGGTGAAATAAAATTAATCTTACAACGTCTATCTACAAGATGCTTTAACGTAATGGACTGATGATAAGATGCTGTGTGGGGTACAGGGTCAAACGGTGTGAGGATAATAATATTAAACAGCGTCCTTTCGACGACGTACTCTGATTGTAGCATTGGCGGCTGGGATGCGTAATATGCCGACCCATCTGTCAAGCGGTCTTGACTCCATCGGTTCGAAGTCGTAGTACATCAAAGCGTAGGCTAGCATGAGCTTGAGTTCACCCGCCGCGAAGAACCGGCCGGGACAGGCCTGTCGGCCGTTTCCAAAGGCGAGATAGTCGGTAGTGGTGGCAGCAAAGGTAAGTCTCGCGCGCTGCACATGGTCGTCCATCACATCATCGGTATTGATATCACGACGGAGCCCAACAAAACGGTATGGCTTGAACGAATTAGGGTCTGGGTATACGTCAGGGTCGTGAACAACGCCTAAATTATGCACAGCGCAGAAATTCCCATAGGGAATATGAATCCCTGACGCGCTGGTGAAGCCTTCTTTGTCGACTACCCGGCGACGAAGTCCGATTGCAACCAAAGTATTAAGGCGGGCGCTTTCGCGAAACACTGAGTCTAGTTTTTCCATCTTGAATAAGGAAAGCTTTGTCCAGTTGCCGTTACATTGGTCTAACACTGTCCTTATCTCGGCACGAAGCTCTTCAATAAGGCTAGGTGTGGATGACACTATGTCCAGCATGAGGTTTGTGATTGTTAAGGATGATGTGTGGATGGAGACAAGGTTCATGAGAAGGATACGACCCGCGAGGGATCGGGGTTGTAACATGCGAGGATCACCGCTCTCCATAGCTTGCTGTATGCACCACTGAAGAAAGTCGTTCTTCTCACGAGCGCTCTTGGGATTATCCCCAGATGGGGGCGATGCAGTAGTATTAGACACTTCTCGTAACCGACGTTCAACCTCTGGAAGCAAGATCTGGATAAATCTATTTTCGAAATATCGACATGGCAATGTCAACAATGGCGAGAGCAAAGGCTGTAAAGGTTTCCAAGTAAAACTCAGAAGTAATTGGCTGAAAGGAACTGCGCGTGCGAAGCCAACTCCGGAATTCAACAGGCCGGAGTCGCGAGAATAAGGAAGCCCAACGAAGGCGCGATTTGTTACATTGCTCACGATGTTGCCCATAGTATCCCATATGATCACGTCACGAAACTTCTCCTGGTCGGTGCCCCATTGTTGCTCAAAGCCCCATATCGTCTCGTCTGCTAAATCTGGGAGGAGATTTCCAATTTGATTCGTCAATGTAGTCGCAATGAGCTGTCTGTGAGAGGGGTTGGAGACGATGAAATTGTCTGAGACTGTGTACTTGTAAAGGAGTCCCTGAACGATAACCTCACGCAAGTTAAGCACCGTGCTCGGTTGTTCCGTAACATGCTTAGTCTCAGACGCGGGAAGCAAGATAAACGTCTGTCCACCGGGACCAAAAATAGGCATGATGGCAGCCTGATGCTTGTGTGTTTTATAAGCCTCCAAGATCGTCTGCTTTATGTTAAAAGAGTTTCGCCATGCTGCCTGCCATAAGGGAAACCAGTCCCCATCCTTAGCACCAACAATGGGTAGATTTTTGGGGATACGAGTACTAGAGTGAAAGAAAGCCCTCCACACCAAGTATATGCCCGTAAAAGCGGCGACTAATTTCACGACTAGCAACGCCATTGTCCCTAAAGGTGCGTGGGTATCTGTCTCAGCTCCAAAATTGATGGCAACGCCATCTGAGGGTGAGGGACCTTAGTAAACAGAAACAGGTGGGGTATAAGGGCGAATGGCCGGCATTGCCTGAAAGTAGAAACCGCCGAGAGATGTATAACCCAACAAGTTGTGTTTTGGAGACGATTTGAATCTAGTCTAATCCAAAATACAACGGTAAAGAATAGTTTCAGCAAGAAGAGTCTCAGAGCGTGATAGAGAGATCCTCGATTGTGTACAGATGAAGAAAATCCTCGCTCTCCATGGACTGGGCTCGTCTAGCTCAATGCTCAAGGAACAGCTAGCCCCCTTTATCAGAGAACTAGGATCGGGGTACCATTTCGAGTTTCTGGAGGGGGCGGTGCCCTGCGGAAGGGGCCCAGGTACTTACAATCACCGTTCATCTTGTCACCTTGAGTAGTTAGGGAGTGAATGACACGGCATTAGGTGTCCCATCCTGGGCCTCCGGGCCATTCTACTCTTACGCCACAGGCTTCAGCCCGGCCGAAATGCGAGAGGCTCTATTCCGAATAGATGATTTTGTCATTGAACATGGTCCCTTCGACGGCATTCTGGGCTTCAGTCTCGGTGCTGCCGTCGTCGTCTCATATCTGCTCGACCAGCGGCGCCAGGAGGCTTCCACGCCATTCCGATTCGCTGTACTCTTTTCTACTATCTTCATCACCTCGCCGGACGATACATACTGCGAACAGCTTCTCCTTCGATGGCAAGCCGACGACCGCGCAGAGTTCCGTTCCCAGTTCCCTGACGGTGACTTCGCAGCACTGCTCGACCCTGGTCCTGAGCTCCAGCTGGCCGAGTATTTGCAGCTGGTGCTGTCCATGCAGACCTTGGGTGTCGGCTCCATCCTGCCCAGCTTCAGCTCCAGCAGCATCGACTTCCTGGCCGCCGGCCGCCTCGACGTGATGCCGCGTCTGGTGCATCCAGACTTGCTGCCCGAGCGCGTCGAAATACCCACGGTGCACGTGACAGGCCTTGGCGATTTCCCCTTTATCCGCGCGCAATCTGACGTCGCGCGAAGACTTTGCGCGCAGACACAACAGACATTTGTCCACAAGCACGGCGGCGGTCACCATCTACCGCTCGAGAGACCGGACGTCAAGGCTATTGTTAGGTCTATCAAGGCTGTGGCGGAGTTAGAGACTTGATCTTATTATCTATTGACTCACAATCGTGTTGCTCATATTATAACCTTGTCTGCTGGAATAATGTAGCTACCATACTGTCGATGCTATGGAGTACATACGTTATCTATACAAATTCACGTCATTGGAAATGCAATGCTACTGAACTCTTTGTCACGACTCAGAAAATCCGCTTCCTCCTGCGATAATGTCATGACAAACTCGACCCCTCCGTGAGGCTTTCGTGGTATCACGAAACAGGTACGGAAGGAAGAGTTACAGGCCCCCATCAGCGGCCGGAATGCCTCCGGGCGACCGTTATTTCCGAAAGTCTGAGCTCCGAAGCAGGATTCGTTGAATGGAAGCATCATCGGAGACAAAATGCCTACCGATGGCGGCCGCATGCGTGGAGCTCGCATCTGCGGCAGTTGTCTGTAGTCCGGGATCGAACTAAGAAGCGCGTATGCATCGAGCAAGCTATCACAGTTGGCAAACTTCGTCGCATGCATCCGTATCCTACTTGCCAATGTTGGAATCCCTCCAGGATCCGCAACGAGGTCGCTCAGAGGAATAGCGAGTCTATGTTCGAAATTCAGGTTTCCCAAGTAGTTGGGTGGGAGCAGATCTGTGAAGTCAGGTCTTGCGTCAAAGGGTATTCCGCATTCCGAAATTGTTTCGGAGAGTTTGTCATTTGTATATCGATCTTGGATAGCCATCCAGGCTCTGGCCACTGTTCTCCAGATCAGAGCACAAATTAGATCGTTTCCTGAGACTTCTGCGGCGCCAACCTGGGACGCACTTTCTCTTCGAAGAGCGGTGTAAGCCGACTGTGGGAGATAGAATAATCTGGGTTTCATACCAGCGGCCTCATCGAAATTAATTTTCACAGTCTGGTCCATCGAAACATTTTGCATTCTGTCGAGACCCACGAGACGGTAAATCTCTTGTGACAAGTTTTTTATAGTGCCTGATAACTGGCGTTCTTTGCACACGCCGTCAAAGATTGACCGTGAAAAACCATTATTTGGACCCTTGGGAGGCGATAGGACAGTTTGCTGGGCATTATCCAGGATCGAGTTGCAGTTATCGGCCCATATACGCGTCACTGAAAGCATGGCAGTACCGTCCGAGGCTGGGGCCGCGACTGATAGGACTAAGGCACAGCCTCCAGGTAAGAAATTTGCCTGAGCTGCCAACACCTCGACCCCTTGATCAAAATCCGGGTCAAATAGCGGCTCCCTTAATAATGATTTATCCTCAAAGGCGTCAAGCGGAAATGCAAGATCATTCAAATCAGAGAACCTCATGTTTGTATCCAGCTGCTTATATTGTAGCTGACGTGGTGGCCCCGCGGGCAAAACTTCATAACGGATCTCGAGCTGGCCTGGGCGCCAACCTGAACTGCTCTCGGATTGCCAGTAAACTCTGCCATTCAACCAGGGTATCTGGATCAATGTGCGACGCAAGCCTTCCTGCAATCGTCCAAATGCGTCTTTTGCACTGATATCTCTTTTTAGGCTCAGGTAAATGATACTTTGCGGAATGTTCCAAGGAGCAATGTGATCCAACGGTCCAAGCGTGATGTTTCCAGTGTTGGCATTCATGGTGTCGAAGTCCTCAAAGAAGTCACTTTGCCCTCTGCCTTAGTCCTACCACCGATGCTCACCTTGGCTAATGACTCTCTAGCACCCGAGCATTTTAACCTCTATCGCGGCCATTACCAAATTCAGGAATTGCCGGCCTTTCAACATAATGTCTGAAAGAAAGGTTTATAATCGGGGCCGGAAAGGACTATTGGAGAATTTCCGCCCTGCATGCTAAAGAGCTAAACCAACCGGGCCCCCCTGGGAACACCGGGGTACCGTAACTCCCTTGAGGTTTTCGAAAAATCTATGCCGGGCAAATACGAATGTATCTGCGATGAGATAGTTACATCTCTTGTTTTCTTCCAACAGAAAGTCATTCCTGAGTACCATGATCAAGTGGCCTACTTTTCATTGACATTTACCTAGATAGCTAACACCAGTTTTAATCACTCGCCCCTCTGTCCCTCATAACCCTTATGCGAATTCCTCGACCTTCCGGACTTGGAAGCCCAATTATACAGTCACGCTTTACATCAACATCCCGCTCCCTAATTGTGTCATAGAGAGTCATATCAAAACGAGTCATAAGATGGGCAATGGCTAGATAGAGTTCAGCATATACAAGGCTATAAGCTAGTTAGCTGGACATCAAGAGTTTGTGCTGGGCGCTGAGAGCTCACTTGATACCCAAACAAATCCTGGAGCCTCTACCAAAACCCATAAAGTAGCGTATCTTCAGCTCAGGGTCGTCCATCCAGCGCTCGGGTTTAAAAATGTAGGGCTCGGGAAAGATATTAGGGTTCATATGATGCAGATAATGCGATTGCATCACGCGAGTCTATTTTGAAGAAGTATCAGCTTTCATAGTTGATTACCCTGAGCGACAGAGCAATGAATAAGGACTGAACGATACTCACTCCTGCAGGAATAACCCACTTGTCGTACACTAGATCTTCCTCTGGGGCATATCGGGGCATTCGGCTAGAGACGACATGCGACAATCTGATTCCTTCCGTGACTAGGGCTGACTTGATATTATTCCCAAGTCAGTAATCATTATTTCCATGGATCAAAAATTGGTTCAAAAAATAACTTACGAAGTACGGAATTCCCTCCAGTGCAGACACGGGGACGAATGACCCGGGAGTAGGCATAAGTTGAGACAACTCCTCTCGCAACCTTTGGAGAGCAGCGTGGTTATCTAAAATGTGGAAAAGCACGACCGATAACGTTCTAGCGGTAGTTTCAGTCCCTGCTATAAGCAAAAGGTTTGCTTCTGCTGCCAATCGTCCTGGCGTCTTTTCATTAGGTGGCAGTTTGCTGTTCACAATATCCTGAAAAATCGTTTTGCTTTTCTGAGACTGATTTTCATCTTTCTTTGACAAGTTATCATCCTCACCCCTTTGCTTCTCCTTTTCTTGCTGGCGAATCGCATCTTCTATCATATCCCGGAAGACTGCCCTGTTCTTTGGAATAAGCGCAGCAGCAGGGCTGATACGGTGCATGAGGCTTGGAGGCACCATGGTCAGACACGCTTTCGCAAGCCATGGGAACTGGCGCCCTATTGGCCCAAACTGGGCCAACTTGTTGTATGCATCAAGGTTTTCTGCACCAAAGTCCCGATGGGCTAGGTTGCCTGTCTCGGCGCTAAACGCATATGCCGAAATAACATCCATTGTGAGAGCACCGCAGGCATAGGTAAGAGGAACCACTTCACCAGTGCGACAAGCCTCGGCGAGGCGCCCGGACAAGCCTTCAATTTTCTCAGTTATCATCCTCTCTAGTTCTTGAATAGAGCGTTTGCTAAAGAAGTGGTTGAGTGCGGCCCTGCGTTTACGATGGAGATCATGATCGACCGTTTGAAAGAGGGACCATCCCAGAGGGCCATCTACCTCAGAGCGATAGTACCACGGATCTCTGTTACGCTTTCGCTTGCCGCTGGCATAGATTTCGTCAAGATAATCAGGATCCCTGATATGAATATGAATGGGGTTGATGCGGATGATAGGCCCGTATTGATTATGAAGCTCCTCGATTTTCCATAGATATTGGAGTTTATGTGGGTAAAGATCATAATAAAACTCGTACCAAAATGTTGCTGCCGCTAGCTTTGGGCCAGGGAATCGGGCTAGGGGGTGCAACGTTATACGATAGAGACCGAGAAGGAGGCTGTAAAGAATATATGAAGAGAAGGCTCCTAACAATGCATAATTCAAAGTGGCAGATCGCATGTAAAAGCCCAGTATACTATCTAAGGACGCCATATCAGAAGACGATTTTTCCGTGCCTTTTTCTTCAAGGTGGAGCTTACTCTACAGAAAGTAGAAATCTCAAATGTCGGGCATGTTGGCTTGTAAGAAAGAGGTGACATTGTGTCCGTAGAAATTGTGCGTGCCAAGCGGATATATCCTATACTGGAATATTCCGGCACTTCTACAAATGGCCTGGTCGCTTAGATACTTTCACTCACAGTTAAGTGTTGTCTCCCAATGCGCCTCTAAAAGTATAGCGGTTTTGTCCTAAAAAAAGCATTGACCAAAAAATGATAGCTATAATCGAACTTAAAGAGTGTTAGATTATAGATAAAATGGAAACAGTTCTTGACGAAGGATAGATTGGCCCTTACTACCCTACGTTGAATAAATAGCATAAGTAGGTCACTGGCTTCTACTAGCAATCAACAAGAGGTGGCTTTCAGAGGACTAAGCCTATTAGAGTATAGACACTGCTTTATCACAGCGATATGTTTTGGTGCTCTTTTAGAAGAAAAGATAAAGCTAGGTCTTTGTGGAGGGAGAAGGTATTGGTATTAATTGAAATTATCAAAGATATAGAGCTCGACTATAAAAATTTGGTAAGCATCAGACAATGCCATTTCTTAGAACCAGAAAGGTTGGCGAAAACCTTGATTGTAACGACTGTCATGAAAAGTACCAAGCCAAAGAGAGCTTTGCATTTTTTATAAATTTTCCGTATAGAATCTCCATCACATTATAGCCTTGAAGGTGCCTTACTTCTCAGTGTGCGGTGCTCTATAGTCAACAAAGTGCAGCTAGTAGCGATTAGTGCGGTTTTATTCAGTGGATAAGTTTGATGCAGAGCCACAGATGTTGGACCCGAGAAGGAAGAGTAGCATTGCAATGGAGTAGAGCCAGCGGATGGAATATTAAGCAGTAAGGCTATCAAAAACAGTTGAGTGACATGCACTACTATAACGTAGACGCTGTTGTGCCAGCTAAAGATCTTGAGAGAAAGTAAACTCGTTTGAGATTTTGGGACCCGCTGTAGCGATAGTGTGCTTGCAAGGAGAGAACTTGTTGCTACAAAAAGTAGTAGAGAAACTGACGAAGTGTAGAGAAAAGGATGGTTAGTTGGGAGATGGAGGAATCCCACAACGGGCCCCAGCACTTTGCGTCCTGCTGCAGAGTGAGCTCAAAGTGTACTGTAGAGTGTATTCTCGGACGTTACCGAATCTAGTAAGACCCGCACTGAGCATAATGTTTATCTATGAGGCGATATTGGCTTTGTAGTAGAGATTGACTATATACAATGCCTCCGGCATCATGCAATTCCTAACACCGATCAGCCAGCGCAATACAGCATATGCAGTACAAACCACGCCATGGCACCTCATAGCACCAGTCCTCGAGCAACGCCGGCATTGGCTGAATCGGCCTCTGCTCCGTCACCGATAGCGTCTAACACAGCTTCTGTGTCTTCCGCGTATCCCACCATGACGGCACACGATCTCAAGCCAAGCGCGGCTCCGATACCTATCGCCATTGTCGGTATGGCCTGTCGTTTCAGTGGCGGCGTTGAAAGCCCATCGCAGCTTTGGGATCTCTGTGCTGCCGGTAAAGACGGCTGGTCACCGATCCCAGAGTCACGCTTTGACGTGAAATCTCTTTACCACCATGACGGTGGTAGGTCAGGACGAGTAAGCTGAGATATTCCATTTCTTCTTCACGCAAGTGACAAGTTGATGTCACTTTTAAGCGCTTAAGGTTTCGGGCCAAACCCGGCTAACCGCGCCAAGAGTCATGTGAAAGGCGGTTATTTTCTCGGCGGAGACATCGCGCGCTTTGATGCCGCGTTCTTCAACCTCGCGGCAGATGTCGCCAGCGTGAGTTACTGCAGACCCGCGCGCAGCACAGCGTTATGAGGAAGCTAAAGCGTGAAACAGGGCCTTGACCCGCAGGCGAGGCTGATTCTAGAGTCTGTCTACGAAGCTACGGAGGATGGTGTGTGTCCCTACTATATCCTGCACTTCCGTCTGTGTTCGTTGTTGACCGAGAATGTTAGCTGGCATTCCCTTGGGCAAACTTGCGGGTAGCAACGCTTCCGTATTTGCCGGAGCATTCAATAAAGACTACCACGAGATTCAAACTAAAGATGCTGAAGTCCTGTCTCGCTCTTTTCTTGCTGGCACCGGAACCGCCATGCTCGCAAACCGCGTCTCTCATTTCTACGACTTGCGAGGGCCTAGTGTTTCTATTGACACCGGCTGCTCATCGGGTATGATTGCTGTTCACCAGGCCTGCCAGAGCATCTGTCATAATGAAAGTGAGGTATCCATCGTGTGCGCCGCTAGTACGCTACTCTCTCAGGATGCATTTATTTCTGCTTCCACTGTAGGGTGAGTTTAAACGGACATGACTATACTATACGTCGATGCTAATACTCCGTAGCGCCATTGGATCAGAGGGCAAATGCTTTGCTTGGGATAACCGTGCTGCTGGCTATGGGCGAGGTGAGGGTGTTGCTACACTCATTCTCAAGCCTCTAGGCCTGGCGCTGCGGGACGGTGATCAAGTCCATGCAGTCATTAAGTGCACTGGTGTGAATCAGGATGGTAGAACAACCACGATTACATCTCCCTCGGCAGACGCTCAGGCTGAATTGATCAGAGATTGCTATCGGCGTGCCGGGCTTGACATTTCAGAGACTGGCTATGTCGAAGCTCACATGACTGGAACTGCGGCTGGAGACCCAGTCGAGGCAGAAGCTATCGCTAGAACATTTGGTCAAAGTCGCTTAGCCTATGATCCCGTTCTAGTCGGCTCTGTAAAGACAAATGTCGGCCACACCGAACCTGTCAGCGGCCTTGCCGCGATTATCAAGGCTGCCTTCGCCTTGAAGAATGCCATGATTCCCCCCAACCTCAACTATAACATTACCAATCCAGCTATCGATCTCGAAGGAGGACATCTGGAGGTACCTACTACTCGCAGAACGTGGCCCTGTGACAAGCTCCTTCGTGCTTCTGTTAATAATTTTGGCTACGGTGGAACCAATGGGCACGCCATACTTGAACCTGCACCCTCTACCGCAGACATTCACGCCTACAATCAGGAATTCTCCACTGTTAAGTCGAATGGAAGAGACCATAGTCAGTGGCGCGTGTTTGTGGTCAGTGCCAAAGACTCTTCAGCCTGCCAATCTATGGCGCAGAATCTTGCTTCCAATATAGTTGAAACACAACCATACCTGTCAGACCTTGCATATACACTCTCTGAGCGTCGAACCCTCCACCCTTGGGTCAAGGCAGTACGCGCAAGATCTGTTGATGAGTTGGCTGAACTTTTACGTCAGTCAGATCGCAAGCCTATATTTGCACATAAAAAACCAAGGCTAGGATTTGTATTCAATGGCCAGGGGGCTCAATGGCATGCAATGGGCAGAGAGCTTATCACATTGTACCCCGTTTATGGACGCGCAATTATAGATGCCGGCGAAGTCTTGAAGGGCTACGGCGCTTCTTGGTCCTTGATTGAAGAATTGAACCGTGACGAGACATCTACTCGTGTGTCCGAAGTTCATTTGAGCCAACCCATCAGTGTTTCTATTCAACTTGCTTTAGTTGATCTTCTGAAATCCTGGGATATCAACCCTTCAGCCATCACCAGCCATTCTAGTGGTGAAATCGCTGCGGCATACGCGGCAGGAGTACTGTCCTTTAAACAGGCACTTGGCGTTGCTTACTACCGTGGAGAACTGGCACGCAAACAACTCAAAGTGCTTCCTCTCAGGGGCGCGATGCTTGCCGCTGGTATAGATGAGCAGGCTGCTCAGAAATATATTAACGACAGCGCCCCTGGGCGCGTTGTCATTGCATGCATCAACAGTCCCAGTAGCGTCACTCTCTCAGGAGACTCGGATGCTATCGATGACGTTGCTGTTAAGCTGGACGAGGACAAAGTATTTGCCAGGAAACTGAAGGTTCCTATGGCTTATCACTCCCATCATATGGCACATATGGCTACCGCATACACTGAATGCTTGAAGGAATTATTACCCAGTAGTTCAGTGGAGAGTTGGGATGGTCCACTGTTTACTTCGCCAGTAACAGGTGAGGCTATCACGTCGGCTAAGCAGCTAGGGCCTGAGCACTGGGTTCAAAACTTGACAAATCCAGTGCAATTCTGTCGGGCATTTGAAAATATGTGCTTTGGCTCATCTGAACCTTCGATCAAATCGTCCAACGTTGACCTTATCATTGAAATTGGCGCCCATAGCACTCTGGCAGGCCCAATACGCCAGATTCTTAAGGCAAGGGACGTTAAGATGCCATACATATCCTGCCTGAAGCGGCCGGTTGATGCTATAGAGACAATTCAAGACCTTGCCTGTGATCTTCTTGGCCACGGTTACCCGGTTCTTTTACAGTCTGTCAATTCACCACTTGGGGGTGTTCATCATGACTTTGTCACAGACTTGCCTACTTACCCTTGGAACCATGGAACCCGCTTTTGGGTGGAGCCTAGGGTCGCTAGAGAGCAGAGATATAAAAAATTTTCACCCCATGAGCTGTTAGGGACCCCACTAAATGGATCTAATGCAATTACCCCAACTTGGAGAAATTTCATCCGGCTATCCGAGATTGAATGGCTGAAAGACCATCAGATTGATGGGCTAGTTGTTTTTCCAGGGGCTGGGTACATTGCTATGGCAATCGAAGCCGCGAGAATCATGACTGACGCTTCAGAAGCCACAATTTGCGGATATAGATTGCGTGATATTGAGATCATGAATGCCCTGATGATCCCCGAATCGGAGTCTGGGGTTGAAACCCAACTATGCCTGCGTCGCTGCAACGAGCGAGAGCTTGATTATGAGGGATGGTATCAATTTGAACTCTGCTCCCTAGCAAGTGGTGATATGTGGATAGAAAACTGCAAGGGTTACGTGTGTGCCGAAATTGGGGATGACTCTGGTATGGCGGCGCTCAAGGGAGTGAATCCGCCACGCGATGAAAGCTATTTTGGTACAGAAAGTGATAAAAACACTGTTGATATCGAAAAGCTTTTCACCAGCTTGCGCCTTCGTGGCATCTACCATGGGCCTATTTTCCAAAATCTTCTAGAGAGCCACGCCTCTGGCAGCAGAGCAATTACTAATTTTGTGATTTCTGACATTGCCTGTAGGGAGCATGACTATATTCTTCATCCAACTACCCTGGACTCTATCCTACAGGCCTCCTTCAGTAGTTTACCAGAGGAGGCAAACCAAGATGACAATATGATCCTTCCGAGGTCAATTCGCAGCTTGAATATACCCAAAAAATTTCAGAGACAAGGTGGGGAAAGACTGCAAGCATTCACAGAGTTGTCAAAAGTCGACAAAAATGGTTATACATCCAATATCACTGTAACCTCCAACGCCTCTGCTGGTGAAGGTACTTTTATGGAAATCAAAGGTTTCTTTGGTTCATCTGTGCCTCAGCGCAGCAACAAGCAGGACGAAGAACTGGGAATCTGCTCTAAGTCTTGCTGGGAGCTGGATATTCTTCATAACCCACCAGCATCATTCCGGGAGGGTCTGGTAATTCCCTTGAAGGAACATGAAATCGAGCAGGAGAAAATTTTGTCTCGTGTTTCCTACGACTTTATCAATGGTGCTGTTCTGGAGCTTGATGGTAAGGAATCTGACACATGGGAGTGGCATCATAAGCGATTCTTCACATGGATGAAAGAAATCGTGGCTAAAGGTCAAAACGGAGAACTGGGCCCCGACAGTCAAACTTGGTCGAAAGCGAGTGAAGGAGCGAAAAGGATGCTTGCGGATAAACTCAACGCGGGCAGTGCGGCAGGTCGACTCACCGTACGAGTCGGTCGAAATCTAGCAAGCATAGTCCTAGGGGAGATCATGCCCCTTGAGCTGATGATGGAAGGTGACCTTCTAAACCAGTTTTATATGCAACACGAAGCTCTCAAAACCCGTTCATACTCGCATCTCGCTCGAGTCGCCGAACTCTATGCTGTGAAAAACCCGGGTGCCAATGTACTTGAAATCGGGGGTGGGACTGGAGGTGCAACGAGCACAATACTTGAGGCTTTTGGCAAACGAGGTACCGGCATGGGAACCATTCTTGGGCATTACACTTTCACCGACATTTCTCCTGGGTTTTTCGAAGCTGCTAGAGAAAAGTTTGCCCAGTGGGGAAATATGATGACCTTCAGAAAGCTCGATATCGAAGATGATCCCCTTGTTCAATCATTTACTTCTGGTAGCTACGATCTTATTGTGGCAGCCTCCGTACTACACGCAACCAAAAACCTCAACAGAACGATGACCAATGTGCGAAAATTGCTTAAACCAGGCGGTACACTGTTACTAATTGAAGCCACGGCGGACCGTCTTGAAGGCCAACTAATCTTTGGAACTCTGCCAGGGTGGTGGCTCGGAGAGGAGCCGGAACGGCAGAATAGCCCCAATGCGCCATTAGATATGTGGGATCGAGTTCTGCAACAAACCGGGTTTACAGGCGTCGACTTTGAGATTAGCGATTATGAGGAGCCTGATTTTCAATCAGCACGCGTTATCTTATCTAGAGCACAGACAACCGTCTCAGATTCCATCTCCCTTGTGGTTAAGGACAAGAGGGACACAGCCGTGCAGGAGTGGGCGGTGGAACTCTCAAATGTGATTTTGAAGAAAACGGGTAGCTTACCATCCCTCGCAGAATTGGATGATATCAACATTTTCCAGGGAACCATTTGCATTGTTGCACTTGAAATGGATCAATCATTTGTCGATAGGATGAACGAGACCGAATTCGAGAAACTTAAAGGTCTCCTCCTTCGTTCTAGTGGTGTACTGTGGCTGAGCCGCGGAGGCCTCGTTGAAGCTCAAAACCCAGCTTTCTCCGCCTCAGAGGGACTACTTCGAACTATGAGACAGGAGGATTCTTATAATCGATGGATTCGACTAGACTTTGAACTTGACAAAAGCCCGTGGGCTCTTGATACCGTTCAACATGTTGTTCATGTGCTAGAACAATCGTTTAACAATGACGCCGAGACTACCGATGTCGAATGGGAATACTCCATGAAAGGCTCTCAACTCTACGTCCCTAGAACGTACCCTGACAGAATGCAAGATGCTATTGCTAGAAATTTCGAAATTCTTCCCGAATTCGATATTCAACATTTTCATCAACCCAATAAACCCCTCATCTGGGAAACCTCAACCCTTGGAAGCACCAGTCTCGATCCTTACTTCGTTGAAAATAAGGCCATCACGAATACGAATATCCCAAGTGGAATGGTAGAGGTGGAAGCAAAAGCTTTTGGCCTCAATTTCCGTGATGTCATGGTCGCTCTTGGACAATTAGATGAACCTATGACAGGCCACGAGTGCTCCGGTGTAGTCACCGGGTTAGGCTCCAATACGGAAAAAAGCGGACTCAAGATTGGCGACCGTGTTGCTGCTTTATGTAAGGGACGTATCGCGAGCAAAGCACGAACTCACTGGACTTCGGTTATATCACTACCTGACAGTATCAACATCTCATGGGAAGAGGCTGCATCTTTCCCAGCCGCTTATTCTACGGCGTATAGCAGTCTTATTCAGATAGCAAGGCTTCAAAAGGGTGAAACAGTCCTTATTCATGCTGCCGCTGGTGGAACTGGCCAGGCAGCGGTCATTCTATCGCAGCATGTGGGTGCGGAAATTTTCGCTACTTGCAGCACTCAAGCAAAGCGCGATCTACTTATGGATACATATGGTATTAAACCTGGAAACATCTTTGCAAGCCGTGATTCAAGCTTTGCATCCGCTTTAATGGCCAGAACACAAGGCAAGGGGGTCGATGTTGTTCTAAACTCTCTCTCTGGGCCTCTGTTGAAGGCAAGCTGGGACTGTCTAGCACGCTTCGGCCGTTTTGTTGACATTACAAAGATAGACATGGAAGCAAACCGCTGGCTAGAGACTGAACCCTTTAGCCGCTGTGCCATGTATACCAGCTTTGACTTGCTACAGTTCACTGAATATCGCGGCAGTCTAACTTTAGAGGCGCTTTCCGAGAGTTTGCGTATTATCCAAAAACGCAACATTTCCCCAGTTTATCCCATCACCTCATACTCAATTTCCAACATGGCGACAGCGATGCGTCAAATGCAAGGAGGCATGCATATGGGAAAACTCGTTCTTCTGCCACAGAATGATGATAAAGTGAAGGTAAGGGTTCATGCGCTTTTCGTCATCCACTACTCGCTGTTTGGCAGAAGATACATTTACTAATCCTAAATATCAGTTCGTATCCCGGCCGATGCCTGTTTCACTCGATAACTCCGAGTCAACGTACCTTGTTGTTGGTGGTCTCGGCGGTATTGGACGCGCCATCGCTGAGTGGATGACTGAAAAAGGCGCTAAGTACATAGTGCTGGTTTCACGCCATGCCACGAAGCATGGCGAAGGTCCTACAATTATACAGAGCGCTAAGGCTGTTGGATGTCAGGTCCAGATTCATGACTGCGACGTCTCGAATGAAGAAAGCCTCAAAAAGTTGATCAGAGACTGCGCTGAAACGCTTCCCCCATTCCGTGGAGTGGTAAATGGAGCCATGGTCCTCGATGATACAGTTCTGGAGCGCATGACGTTTGAGCAATGGAGCAATGGCGTGCGGCCTAAGATCAATGGCAGTTGGAACCTCCACAGACACCTACCTGATCTAGCTTTCTATATCATGCTATCATCTGTCGCTGGTGTTGCCGGCCACATGTCGCAGGCGAACTATGCTGCTGGAAATTCTTTTGAGGATGCCCTAGCGCGTCATAGAACGGCCTGCGGCAAACCTGCTGTCACTATAGACTTAGGTGCCGTCCGATCCGTCGGATATGTAGCAGAGAGGGAAGCAAGTGGTGACGACCGGCTACGTGCACGTGTGGAAAATGTCGGCTTCGGTTCCGTTGACATTGAGTGCATCCTTCAAATAGTTGAACATGCTATCCGCGAGCCTCTGAGAAAGTCGCCGTCCGATAGTCAGGTCATCGTTGGCCCCAACGCGGGTACCTTGACCACTGAATCAGCTATGCGTCATGACCGACGATTTGGGACGTTGCGAATTGTGAGTCAGCGTGGAATCAACGTAAACACCACCTCTGATAACAAAACGTCCGCCGCTGCGTTAGCCCTCGCGCTTTCGAAAACGACAACCATCAAGGAGGCCACCGAGCTATTGGTCCAGGCTATTTCAGCTAAGATTGCTGAGATCTTTAACATCCCGCTAGCCGATGTTGATACCGAACTGCCAATGTCACGTTATGGTGTTGATTCTCTCGTCGCGGTAGAATTGCGCAACTGGCTAAGCAGTGGAGCTAGAGCTAAGATCACTGTGTTTGAGATCCTTCAGAGCGCATCGCTAAGTGAATTTGGTGCGTTGGTTGCAAGCAAGAGCGAAGAACTCGTTTCTAAGGGCTTATCAGCTTGAGGGATGCCATACTGCGGCAACCCTTGCGATAAAGCAGCGTGTCTCTGAGATGCTAAATTCACTGCCTTGATACCACGAATCTACATTTTCTAGCTTATGCAAATTACCGAAGTGTGATAGCGAGATACAAGGACAGAGGCCAAGATGGGGGTACGTACCTCTTCTGTCTGTAGTCTCCTATTTCTTAGGTAATTAGTTAGTCCTAAAACCTTGCCCATTCTCTTACTTATACGACATCCTGTCTTTGTATAGAAAAGCAGGAGCTTATACATATAAAAATGGACAAGTTTACGAAGAGGGATGAATAGAACAGAGGCGGGGGATAATTGGGTTTATAATTAGTCCTGGAAAGAAAGGCAAGGCATATCAGCAAGGTAATAAGAGTGATAAAAGTAACGAATATAAACTTTACTACTTTAATTATAGTGGGAGATTAATAAAGCCTTGATATAAACATCTTCTTTAGATATGCCTAGAAATTGCTTTAAATGCCTCTCTGATATCATACTTAAGTTTTTAATTATGCCTTTTCACATAATAAGCAATTTCATAAGATACACAAACATATTGAAAATCTGTTTCCAAGTGCAAAGCGGAATAATAACTATCGCTTTCAAAGACCCTCAAAAGGGTTTCAAACGATTTCCGCGGAGAAGTAATTATTAGACATTTGTCAATTTCCAATCTTAATAGTGGCTGATGTATCATCCGGTTCCCTCTTGCTCCTGCAACTCCTGTTTGACCTTGGTAAATATATTAGCTATCCCATCTGCAGTGGTGGCCACCTGCTTCCAGGCCAGACTGTAGGGCCGTACCCCGTCTTTAATGTTGTTCAGAAGGCTCTGTAGCTGCGTTAAATGTAGCAAGACAGTATTGTACACAAGCCGCAATCGGAGCTTGGGCATCTCGATTTTGTAGAGCCCAAACCAGATAGCCGTCTCATATGGTCCAGTAGTCGAGACGTTATGTGCATCTCTGGTAGCGCTAGATATGAGCTTATTAGCCATACACTGCGCCGTTACACCGAGTTGCTGAACTAATGTCGCTAGCAGCATACTATTGTCTGCACAGGCATTACAGTCTGGACATGCAAATACTTCTTCGCAGATTGCTAAGCCACGACCCAGGCACATCAGCAGCTCGTCCAGTCCCGTAACCCCAAAGCTCTGGGTGCCTAGAGTCTCTAGGAAATGCGCCATAGTTGCAAGGCAATCACAAGCGGAGTAGTACTTGCTACTCTGAAGGGAGTGGACAGGAGATGATGGATCTGGCACTGTCGTTGTACGTGAGTCGGGCTCGCGTGGTGGTTGTTCGCTATATGTGTAACCACGATCTTGCTCGAGAGGAGCTAACCTTGCATCTGTATGTAAAGCGGGATCTGAGGTTTGGCGTGAGGTACATGACAGTGACTCCATCCACCCTGGGGCCGCAGTCTCATCGTGCATAAGATCAATTTCAAATGTCGGTCGATCATCAGCAACACTCGGAGGGAGATTCACAGGTATAGGGACTAATTCATTGGGCCCATTTTGTTCGTCGTTTACTGCGTCCATAATATAATCAGTCCAACTTAATGGTGTCAAAATGGCTAATTCTGACGCTTCCAGCGAGCCTGGAGGATCTAATCCGGTCGCACTATGACTCTCGTCATGTTTTGGCGTTGGCGGTATTAGGTTATTAGGCAGCTGGTTCTGTGTTTGTAGTGTCAATTGTTCTGATAGATGCGTGGGCTGATTTGGCGTAGTGCCAGATGCCCGACGCTGCGAGGCAGACTTCTCTGGTAGGGACTGTCGACGATGGTGCCGCTTTCTTTCGTCTCGAGACAGTTGGCCATAGATGCAAATGGTAGATGCTGCCACACATCTGTCACAGCCACTTTTTTGCCCGCTGCATTTGAGCTAGAAGTATAGGTCAGCATGTCTGTCCATATGCCCCAGCCCCTAGCTCACACGATAATTTCAACATAAGTAATAGTTGGGGTGATACTGGCACTGACCTTTCGGGCGCGACAATAGTCACACGCAACTGAGGTATACCCGCGAGCCTCCACACCATTGGCAGCCTGCAGCTCTACATGCTCATGGCTCTTTGTCCGCTTGTTATAGCGAAAAGTTCCAAACATTGTTCTTTCGAGGCTTGCTGCTTTTCCCGTGCATGCAAACTTGAAGTCTAGAGGTTTGGAGAGACAGGAATTCGAAACCTGGCTCGACCATCAAGAGAACTGGTGAACTTTGTAAATTTTGCTCTTGATAACTGGTGAGTTAACTATTGACCGAGCGAGAAATGAGGACAGGGATAGCCCCGAATCTCATGACACCATGACAGCTTCCATCTCAATAAGCATTGAAAAGAGATTTCCTTGCATATTTGTACGTATAAGCGATCCACATTCAGAGGTTCCCCCTACCCGCTACCAGCAAGTACTTCCAAGCAACCAGGTATATTTTGTGTCGACCGATACTAGGATATAGCCCTGTGTCAGATAGCATAACGGAGTACTCCTTGGTAAGGAGACGCTCATGCAAAGCCCGGTGAGCATCTGGAAGAAGAAAGGCGTTGCCATGGGTATGATCATGTTGTGTTGCTGTGAATTAAGTTCGACAGGGTTAACAAGTTTACGCTGGCTCTCATCTGCAGCTAGAACGTGAGCGTGACATAGGAATTATCGTGGCACCGAGTGAGCTCTTTACGGAAACGATCAGTAGAGCCGAGGAAGCGCCACATCCAGCTTTCTAGACAAGATAGATAGCTCTGCCGTGTTGTCATTTATTAAGCAATTTTAGCCCGGCATGCTCGGTGTCTGATCGTTGAACGCTCTAAATACCTGCGGGGAAAGCGCAGAAGGATTGCAGCAGGCCTTTTCTAAATCTTTTTTGTCGATCGCGCGGGTGTCAGTGGAGCGGTGCTAGAAATATAGCCTGCAAAGAACATGCTCGACCCATCCGGCCTGAAATGCGTCTGATCACCGCTATTGTTCACTCTCAGTGCCATTCTGAACTGTTGAAAACGGCTATCTAACGACCGCAAGCCCTTACTTACAAGATATTTCTCAAAATGACAGGAGATGACAAGATCTTGGATGGAAAAGTGGCCATTATAACTGGCTCAGGTAGGGAAAATGGGATGGGATCCGGCATCGCTCTCGCGCTAGCGCGTGCAGGAGCACGGGTTGTCATCAACCATGTTTCTGAATCAACGAGCCCCCGCGCCGCGGTTGTCGCAGCGGAAATTGAGGCAGCGGTCGGTAAAGGAAGAGTTGTTGTTGTGAGAGCTGATATCTCGAGTGGTGAGGGCGTGAAGGCGCTTGTGAGCCAAACCCTCGAAAAATTCGAGGTTGAACATATCGATATTATCGGTTAGTACCCAGGAATTTTCTTATGTGATGTTGCTGACTCTCTCTTCTTGCAAGTCAATAATGCTGTTGCCTATGAGCCGGGGAGGCTGTTCGACAACAAGCCTGAGGAAATTACCAGAACTTTCCAGGTCATTGTGGTTGGCCCGATACTTCTACTCCAAGCAGTCTATCCATATCTACCACAACACGGGCGTATCATCAATATTGGGAGCGTTGCATCGAAAATAGGATTTTACCAGAAACCTATATATGCAGCTGCAAAGGCGGCTATGGATCAGTTGACATTTTCTCTAGCGAGAGAGGTTAGTCCAAATATCCTTTATCGACAAGTTAAGATCAACAAGATAATACTTACTCTCGCTTCATAAGATCGGACGCGAAGGCAAAAATATAACAATCAACACTGTGGCTCCTGGGCTTGTGGGTACAGACAAGGACGAAGCGGTTCCTGGATACGAGCATATCAAAACCCATCTTTTGAGTATGACACGAGTTGCAGATAGGCTAGGCACCGTCGATGATGTGGCAGAGGCGGTCCTCTTCCTCGCTAGTGAAAAGAGCCGTTGGATAACAGGACAGCACATCTCTGTCAGTGGCGGAATAACTGGAGGGTAGGCATTGACCACCTAGTTCGTCCAGTTAGGTTGCGCCCGCCATTTAGCGTAAACTAAATGAAGCTTAACGTAAATAGGGCAAATCGTACGAACTTACTCGAATTTCCCATCATTAAAAAGAGCTAGATCTTGTTAATATAGACGCGTCTTTCGCATCTGCGGAGGCAAAGGTTCACCACTAGGCTAGTGCAGGCGAATGGCGCGTTTGCTGTATATACTGAGGCCAGTGGGCTTCTTAATGAACCGAATTTTCGGGGCCCCCTATTCGTACAACCGCTGCTGTGAAACCCATGTTACATCGGGTCTACAGCTTTGTTGACAGTCAAAGGGTTCATATTCTCTTTGGTACTTGCCATTCATCTCACCTTGTGTTACACAACCTCGATCCTCCTGTCCCACGCGGCTAACCACCCCTAACCCGATAGGAGCTGCCCATCGTTGGCATGATTAGCCGTAGTACATGGAATTCCCGGAATGGTCAAACCTTTAGTGGTGATTAAGAAAGTAAACCAAAGATTACTCAAAATGGACGGGATATCGGAAGTCTCAATGTTCGGTTTCATGACAACCCCGCATGCTTCAGTGGTAGGTCCAGATAATCGAGATGAGGCCACTTGTGGTCCTACCCACCCCACGTCGATCATATGTGTCTCTATACGTAAAGATGAACCTTAGCTACGGAGAAATGTGGTAAAGTGCGTAGGCAACGCCAATGGGAAAACTCGCAATTGATCTCACCTTAGAGCCATTTGGCAGTGGGTACATCGGATAAATCGGCGCACATTTTTCTGTTTTCATCCATTAACAGTAAAAAGGTGGAGCTTTAGTTTGGAGGGGCCATCATCTAGACTGCGCCGAATTTAGACCTTGTGTGGTTGATCAAGACTATCAATCTGCAGGTATGACATCGTATCCGTAAAAGTCTTGCTCTTTTGTTCTGACAATGGTGAATGCGGATATATCCACGAGAGGACTTGCAGCGTAGACTTGCAAGGAATTGGTGGGAAAATAAGTTTTCGGGGAAGTAAATTGGGTTGATTTTCTCTGGTGCAGCTAGCCACCCCCCTTGATGCCGTTAGAAAAGGAACTAGTCGCTTGTTCTGTAATATGTGATGACTTTTTGTGGATCCTAACAATGCTTGTCGTGACAACAAGTCCCTGAAGCCTGAACGACGCATATGCATGGAAATTCTGTGGTATTCAACTAGAGGCAATGCTTGGGTGTATCATGATTTGACCGTGAGGTTTCCATAAAGTTAACAACGATTGTGGTGATTTCAAGTTCTTTTTCCCGACATCTCATTTCTTCCAATGGGGCGGGGCTAGACCTATAACCGATTGCCTCATTTCCCTACCTTCCTACTCGAGGTAAAGATGGATGTACCACTCTCAGCTAGAGAATGCGGGCATTTTCTACGCTAGGTAGAGGTGGTTTAGTCAACCACTGTAGCATCATAAATCCTCCGCAGGGTGAGAAAAGGCTAATAGATTGCTTTTGAGAGATGACTGAACCCCTGGTAGCCACAACACCTTTTGAAAAGCAGAAAGTACTTCCAAATTCAGCCTTGGCACGATGTATCTAAGTAATTGTCTCGTTTTTTGGGGGAAAGAATGGTGTAATTCATGGGGCAGACCTGTCAAATCCCAGTAGAAAGGAACCCTGTGATGGAAAATTCCGGGCAAGTTCAGTTCCCCTAGTCTATCGCATAAAGCATATGTGAAGCCAACGGTGCAAGGGGCATCGGCTGGAGGAGCTATTCGTAATCTCCGGACTGATCGTGACGTCGAAGAACATTCGCCTTACTGTGTCAACTTGATCGTAAACAGCCGTTTTCTAGCCGTGTACCTCCAGAGGTGCTTATTAGATAGCTTTCTGTGTCCCCAGCGCCCGTCCGAGGACCTATCCCGCCGGCCCTTTACCCCGTATTCCTGCCGTCGTTCGTTGTCGCGACGTCTTGCAGTTTCGCCTCGAAGGTAGAATCTGCTTACTAAGCGCCCCAGCTGCTCCAGCCAATGAGGACGAGGCCCGACTATCAAACCGCCAACCTCCAGCTCGTAGTTTGGTATAAACCGCATCTCGCCAGGCAGTCAGAATGCCGAAGCCAAAGGATCCTTATACCAAGCCCGACGAGCGGCCTCCCCCTCCGTTTCTCTTCCAGGGCCCGTCTCAAAACGCGTCCAGCCAGTCTCTTCCGAATGGAAGCAGGAACAGCGGCGTCCAAGCACCGCTATCCAAATCCCCTTCCGTATCAATACCGTCGCCAATAATCCCACAGGCGTCCTCGTCCCAAGTCTCCGTCTTAAGTAACATTCAAGATATCCATGACATTCATGACAACCATGATATCCATGACATTCGAGACATTGATGTTGAAAGCCTTAATCTACCTTCTCCTCGTCGCAAGCCATCCCAGCCCCCTGCCGCGGAGGCAGACGCCCTATGGGATCAGATGCAAAGTGCGCTTGCTGAAGTAGAGCTGGCAGCCACAAGCGGTGATCGCGTATTCGGTTCCTATTATCCTGAAGTCGTGGAGAGTCTGCGGGCGAAGCAACTCGCTCTCGCAAACGCCTGGACGAGAACCGAGGACGAGGAGGTCCCTAGTAACTTGTCACCAGCCGACAACCCAGCATTCCTAGAAACTGAAGAAAGTAACCCTAGGGAGATCATGGACGAGAAGACCGGAAAGGATATTACCCAGGCCCGGAAACGGAGAGAAGCAAACGATCGGTACTTTGAGCGCGTCAACAATGGTGTCCTTGATGTTATAGCAAAGCTTGAGGATGTTGCACAAACCATGCGGGAGGTCGCAAGCAAGAGCAAAGAAGTCTGGAGTGATACCGGAAGTGCGCAAACTCAAGTTGGTTTTGATGGTTGACGCATAGACACCGTCCAAAAGCTCTCTATCGTCAGGTGCTACGGCGCTTTACTCAATCAACTCAGGCAACGTTACTACTCGTACTCTAAAGGAGTATTTCGGGTGATATATAAGGTTGGCACTGTTGAACACTCCATAATACACCTATGGTTGCACCCGCGAAATATAATGCCAGGTCGACGGAGGAGTCTACCCTTGCTAAAGCTACCGATAGAGGTTTGCAGGTGAAGCCCAAACCAGTAGCAAGCGATATCTGGCCGTTTATCTCCGAAGGCTACCTTGATCATTTCAATCTGCCCTAGAATAATTTTCAAAGGCCTGAGACTCCATGCAATATAGTGTACAACGAAGAGTGCGATTGAGATGTAGCTTATTCTCTGCGAGTCTTCCATATCCTTTCCCGTATGTCATCCCAGTTTAGCTCATGAATACTATGAGCCATCGACTCTATTTTCTGATTCCACTTTGCCTTCCACATATCACTTGTCGTTGGTCCCTCGCGTGGTGCGTAGCCTTGTCTTGCTAACGCAGCAGCGTAATTCTCCTGGTCTATGGCATTGTAGGTCGAAGCCGCGGGCATCGAAAGATTGCTAAGCGCGTCGATTTGCTCTCGGAGGAGCGCCTGCTGGTGCTGTCGATATGAAAATCGTTTGAAAGCAGTGAGCTGGATGAGTGCATAGCTAAAAGCAATACCTCCAACCTTATGCAGTATTCCAACATAGGGTCACGCGGTTAGTATGTATGTGGCCACGGCTTGTCATCGACGACGATTGATTGAGTCTTGTCGGAAGGGTAGGTTCAGGCGAGAGTTGCATACAAATCCAGTGAAGAAGCCCATGATGCTCAACAGCGCAGGATAAAGTGGCCGGTAGGTGTTTTTTGAAGCATATTATATTCCCCCTCCCCAAGTACCAGGCCAGTATCAACGGCCCGTCGGTTGTCTTCAATATGTAGTTGCAGTCTTCCAGAGGTTCAGCCCAAGAGGAAGAAAACAAAAATGCCAAGACTTCCGCGGCCTCGAACATTTTCTGTCTCTTCGATCTCAACGAAGCGCTCAGCGGACCACCAGCTACAACAGTACCACTACGACTTCTCGCCTCGCTTTTCTACTGTCATATTTATTATTATCGATCGATCGACTTCACAATGGCTGGTGGTCATATGAAATACCGACAGCTTGGTCGCGATTCTGCGCATCGAAAAGCGCTCCTTCGGAACTTAGTTACCTCTCTCTTCACACATGAGTCGATAACAACGACATGGCCCAAGGCCAAAGAGGCTCAGCGTTTGGCGGAAAAGTTGATCACATTAGGGAAAAAGAACACAAATGCCAGCCGGAATAGGGCGACCTCAGTCTTCTTTGTAAGTTCATTCTTGCAGAGTACAACCATAAAAGTCTTTCAGAGGAGCATATTTCCAGCAGGTTTTGTCCAGCATGAGGACAATCTACGGTTTTTTATTGCACGTGAAGTGGCTAACCATGTTCTGCTCAAATAGACACCTCATAAGCTTCTACCAAAGCTGTTCGGAACCCTTCGTGAACGCTATGCGGACCGCCCTGGTGGCTACACCCGTGTGCTACGGATCGAGCCAACAAAGCCGGATCAAGCTCCGTCTGCAATCCTTGAACTGGTAGATGGCGAGCGTGACATGCGTTTCGCAATGACCGCCAAGACTCTTGCCCGTCAGAGAGCTGCTGGCGAAGAGGGAATGAACGAGATCACTACGTTAAACGTGACGAAGGTGACCAGATATAGACCAGATGGTATGGCTGCTCTAGAGAAGGAGGTCGAGAGAATAGAGAGGGCGGAATTAAGAAAAGGGGCAAGCGAATAATCGTGTGTATACTACTTTCCTTGTTCATGCGCCTGTAATTTTATCTGATATGTTTTGGAGGCTCATAATACGTCTTTGACTGTTTATTGTTTGCCTTATGCGCTATAGAAATGCCTATTAGCGCTTAGTATATAAGCTTTCTATTTTGGCGTCTTGTATGATAATGTTTGATTTGGACGTTCAATAAATTTGACTCTTCGATGGGTTACCGTCGCCTAATAAAAAGGGAAACTGGTACGAGTAGTCGGTAGGGGTATATAGGTATTAGAATAATTAACCGTTCGATGCCATGTCAATTGAAATGGTGCTCATCGATACGTCTTGGCTGTATAGATATCTCATTCTTACTCTAAACCGACTGAGACATCTGCTTCCGGAAAGAGACCTTCTCCACAACCACGTTCTCGACACCTTGTTCGTCTACACGTATCTGATAGACATAGAGGACGAGGACGTCCCCTTGTACCTATAATTAAGTGCGTAAGTAAATACACTTCTAACAAACGACCACGGAACGAGGAAGCGAAGCGAAGACATCTTACATCCATCAGACAGAAGCTTGGGGTTGGCTCTTCTCCCCTGGATGTGCTAGCTGTTGTAAAGGCCCCTGTTGCACTGCCGGGATTGACAAAATATCTACCCTCCATTTCGTATGCTTCGAACTTGTGTGTGCCGCCCCATAGCAGAATATCAACATCCATCTGCCTCGCGGCAATTAACAACGCCTCGGAATCCCCCTGGGGTATAATGGTATGCCCATGAGTAAAGCCGATCCGTAAGCTCCCATGTGTGACAACCTTAGAGAGCGGGAGATTGGGAGAGTCAACATCGAAGTCACCCTTGACAACCTGCAGGTCTGGTGCTATTTGGCGGAGAAAGTCATAGGTATCCCGATCGGTAATATTACCTAGACATAGGATCTGGCCGATTTTGCCCGGGGTAAGAAGCTTCTTGAACTATATAGAGAGCGTGTTAGCGGTGCTGTTGTAAGTTAGGCGTACAACAGGCCGCCGATAGAGTCGCTATCAAGGGAAGTACTTCGTACCTTTGCGGGAATATCCTGATGTCGTCACAAGTTAACAGATTGTTTAGCAACCATCATCCTCAATTAAAGCTCGAGCTTCCACTAAAAGAAATCGCATTCTTGCTGGATGTCCGCTTACAGGAGCCCGGTCAGGGATAAACAGGTCGCCAATGACCAGGACGAGGCGGGAAGTCATTGTTTGATCAGTAAATGCCGCTTTGATATCCCAATACCAGCCTTTCTAGGAATTCTCCAAGTGGTCTGAGTTATATTCCGCGTGTCCCTTCTTAACCCGCTTCATCGCCAACGTCACCGCGCTACCCGCCGCGCGCGGCTAATTGATTGTCACGTGAATGCTTGGTTCCGACTGAGATACGACTGGAGAGCTGTACTACTAAGGTAGTTGCCTAGACACTACTGAAATGTTCCATTGCTTTGACTAGTTAGGGTATCTACTTATAGGACGTATTGTCAAAAATGGTAGATTCCTTATAGCCAAAAAGCCCAGGGAAAACATCTATTATGTCAGATACGATATTCGGGAGACGCGAGCGAAATCATCTATTATAATTTGTAAAAGTCCCTTGTAAGCTGCAATTAAGAATGGAGTAATGAACAAATACAGTCTTCGCTCTAATAAAGAAAAGGGTAAATTAATGCAATCGCAATATACGTAATGAGAGCTTTGTAAAACTGGTTCTAGGAGGACAGTAAACGCTCAACGTTTAGCCAGTGTAATATCCGTTTGTTTAAGATAGGGTGAGCCGAGTATTGGATAAGCCATGCCAGGGCCATCAAAGCAATTTGAGATCACCCTTCATGTGATCGACTAGTAGCCGCAGGCTTCTGTGTGGTTCTAGAGTTTATAATCGAGGTATGTTTGGGGTTTGAGAAACTTTCCTTTCTCATAGTAGTATTTGAGGTTGAGGTAGCAGGTATGGGCGGTCGCGTATGATGTTTCGCGGGGCCAGAGAGATGGCTAGTAGTGTCTGAAGCATTGGGGTTGGCGCTAGTATAGTCGTCCCCTTGCACTTCAATGTTATCCAATTCGTTTTCCTCGCTCTCGGATTCAGATGAGCTTGGGGTCGGGCTTTCCGATTCCGAGCGAGCCTCATACTCTTCCCCGTCATCGCTCACCAAGCTTGGTGCTTGGTTAGATTCGACAGTGTTTGGACTGAGATGTGGGGAAGTAGAATCGGGCATATCGACATCTCGATCGGAATGTAGACTCCTGTCAACTGCAGTATGTCTAACAGGGAAACCCAATATTGATGACGTTCGAAGGGGGCCTGGTGACGCATGATGTGTGTTCCGCTTATCCATGCCTTTCCGACTGAGTGGTCGTTGGGGTAGTGAGTTGTTATACACTGTCCGTGTAGGAAGACTATTGTTTCTGATGCTGAGCTGTGAGGAAGCGTAATTTGACTGTAGCCGCGGGGTATCTTCTGTCTCTGTGTCAGAATTGTTGTCCGAGAAAAACGAATCAAGGTCTGGTTTCGTCAATGCATCGTCCACGATGCGAGACAGGTCCATATCGACACCCTTCCAGTGGAGTAAAGAAGATAAATGAGGAGTCTTCGGAGAGGCTTTGAAGACGGTTTCAGGAGAACTATCACTCTTATTCAAACTCCAGTTGCCGTACTTGAGTTTCGATACCAGTGAGGGAGAGTATGTCGTTTGTTGAAGCACGCTAGCTGTGATAGGCTGACGCGATTGTGGCCCCTTAGCTGAATCTGCTTGAAGAGCAGACCGAATTAAAGGATGAACGTAACCAACTAGGCTTGAGGCCTGGGATTCACTTTGTGGTCCAACAACGGCGCCTGCCTCGTTGACCTCTACCGGCTCGCCCGACGCAGACGCTGCAGCATCGTGGCTAGCAAAACTACGGTTGTGTGCTATCCGACAGTGGTTTATAAATCCTTGTGTGCTCGAAAAATTGTCTCGACGACAATCAAGGCATACTAGCTTGACGTACACTCCATCCGATTTGCGCTTGATGATCATTGGGCCAGCTTTTTCTTTGGGCGGCGGATACCCGCTTGAGAGAGCTTGTAATTTGGCTCCAGATGAGCCACGTTGGGACCGGGAGAGCGCCATCGTGCTATCAGACCATGATGCGCGAGTTGTTCGTCCATCCGGTACACCGTTCCCGGCTTCAGGTGGTGGTAACGCTTCAAGTTCACCGCTATCGAAGCGCATGTCGGGGAGGAGCCATCGCGCATAATGGCGGGTATATGCTCCATCACTAGTGCCCCAAGGCGATGGTGAGACAGGTACTCGCAAACTGTTGCGCTGCATTACAGCAGGGCCTGAGCCATTGCTAACTGCTGATAAGGGCCCTGTCAGGCTCGATCCGGGATATGGAATTTCAGCACAACGACGAAGCTGTTCTAGGGCAACCTGGCATTTTGCCATCTCTTGTTCAATCATCCGTAGTTCATCATGTTTCAACAGAATCTCCAAGCTAAGTTGTGATTCCAGAATCTGGCGCAATTCATTGGCATCCAGATTAGGCGTTGTACTTGGACGGGGATTGTCATCTTTGGGGCCAGCAGGCCGCCCGTTAGTGATTATAGAGTCGCCTCTATGTAGCCATTGACCTTCACTTGTGCCAACAGCAGGTACACTTTTCAGATTGTCGTTCTCATTTGGAACTGAAGCACTATGCGAAACGTTCGATCGCGAGTCAAAACTTGCGACCGGCGCCGAGGTGCCGAGTTCATCGTCTTTGATTGCATCCGAGCCAGCAGAGCACGACCTTTTGCGTTTTAAATTCTGGGACGCCTGAGAATTGGTTACCATGTGTTGATCCTGTTCGGGAACCGCCATGTCCGCCTTCACAGCTTCGCACTGCTGGGCTACCTTTCTATCCCTAGAAACTGGACACGAAGACGAGAATTGAAGCATGCCATATGAGAGAGGGTTTTAGCAAGGCTATATGCGTGTTGTGCTGTCTGGTACTCAGTTTTAGATCGCTTCGCTGGACTTTGACCTCGTTCCCCTGCGACCGCGACCATCAAGTTTACCAGAGATTCCCGATGACCACAGCAAAAGGTAATGAGTAGCGAAGGTGTGTTGGTCTTCCACGGTGCGGCTCGGCTATGCGGCGACACGTTCTCAAGATGCGGGAACAACTCCTTGGGGTTTTCTTCGTCGCGTATCCAGGATGGGCACCAGCGCAAAGAAACGGACTGTTCCAGGCGCGAGAGAGCCGAGGTTCAAGGCTGCGGCGTCGCTCGGCAATAAATGTCCAGACAATTTCGGTGAGGATAGCGAGACAGCGTGCGCGCGCGACAGCGATGCTGAAGAGAGATATCACGATGAGGTTGAACCTGGAGTGACGTAGAGTGTCGTCGGAGTCCTTGAAGTTGCGCGGGCTGTGACGTTTCGCGGCGCAGGGGAAGAGAAGACGGGCCGATCACCGACGGGCCCTCGTATTAAGAATCGATGCTCGATGCCTGACCAACCAGAACCCTGCGCTCATAGCAGCAAGACAAATAGCATTGATTGCGCTATCTCCCAGCAGTGACAACTATCCCATCGGTGATTGAGGAGCCCGAACTTTCAGTAATGGAACAGCGAAAGAAACGGTAAAAGATGTCAGGAAAAAGGGTTTGTATTAGTCAGCCTAAATTATCTACAGTTTCCAACCTAAATCTAACCTCCTTCAACGTCCAAGTGTATATTACTGCATATTCACCTCAGGCTTAGAGCTGTTACGAAGTCTTTCTGGCACTGTTTCTGGACTGGTCAATGGTTTCTAGATGTTGCGAGCTTCGGACGTGAAAGGAGGCATCGAATGGCACGTCTAGACCAGACACTAAATTAAATGAGTTGATCTCTTTTCTTTCGCACATAATGCAAAGCCCTAGAGAACTTGTGAAATAATGTCGAACAAAGCGCTCGGAAGGTCTAAGTTATCAATCCATCTCTGTGGTAGGAAGCTGTATGGGTCTTTGAGGGTACGTTCATCAAGCTCCAAGCACCAGTGATCCTTTGAGATCCTCTAGCACATGAAACCATCGTCCTTGATGGTGGCATGGGGAGAACTAGCACCCGAGACTGGTCTCCTCCTCACCATCTCTTTGATAAGGACGACTATTCCATACCCTCAAAGGTTGGAAATACTTAGTCCCGCAATGCGGTCAAGCTCTCTTTATACCTCTTTAAATGGCCTCACGATGCAACATACACGTCGTCACAAAAAATCCCAGTGCCATTAGGAATATATTTAACAGTGCCCCTAAGAACCCACAACAACTCTTCTTATTCAACCTCGCTCTTATCTTTTGTCCCAAGAGCTGCTTTACACCAATTCCAGGAGCCCGGTGCTAGGGCATCGTTGGTAAGCTATACCATTCGCCGGCTTTGTTGCTTGAAAAGCTTTCGTGCCTGGAAAACCCATATTGATCTGAATTTCGAAAGATAAGTAAGTATTGGAAACGGTTCCACCACCAAAGGGCCCCCCAACTACTCTGGGACGTTCCTTTGCCCATTATGCATTCTTCTTTTGATTGTCAGTGCGGTCATAGTCCCTTGTTGAGCATGAATTTAAGATATCTAAAAACCTTCCTGACTTTAGGGCGATGTTAGGCATGCAGGCTGGCAAAAATCTCCCTTTTAAAGCTCAAATTGAGTGATTTTCAAGAGATGCTACAAATATCACTGTCCATGTTGTAGTCTTGTTGTCGGTGACACCTCTTCAAGTAGTCACATCAAAGCACAGATGAAGCTGATTTAATGCCGATTAGTATTCCGTTCTCCTCCGTAAGGGCTTAAAAGTCAAGGTGCTCTTTTGGTTCCCTAAGAGACGGAAGTTTCCTAGAAGTTTAGCCCATATTAGTTGGATAGCTAAAACGAGGCAGATGGAGACGAATCTCATAGTATCAGCTGTGTAAAGAGAGATAGGAGAACGCGCAACAAAACCACGTGATTAGTTAAGTAGTCTGTGACCAATCAAAGACCGTAGGCCAAGCATGGTGCAGAATCCTTGCTACGTCAGTGCAGTACTCGACCATAAGACTCAGAAAGCTAGGGTGTGTGTGAGTATCGCTGCCTGATATTGATTCGATTTTATCGGTATACGAAGTAAGAACTGCGTGTTATCATGCATGGCAGATCTGCAACAATGGTAAGAACACAACTGCGAGCGCTGATTCGCTGGCTAAAGATAATCTAGACATTATAACTACTCAAAAGCGGTGACAGTGACACAGATATAGATGACAAAATAGATAGCCACATTTCACAGTAAGAAAGCCTGATACCAGATAAGGCATTGAGTCGTTGATCGTCCTCATGTCTCTCCGGCTCTAGGACATGAACTTCGCATCACACCCCGTCCCAGCTTCACGACAAACCCCTAATTTCCGCAATTGAAGGTTCCCTGTTTATTTGGCACCTTGACGGAACCGAAGCACGAAGTTGACGATAACAGCGGCAAGCAATGCGACGGCCAGCACCGTGGGGCCAAACCTGTCGTCGAAACCACTCTGGCCGCGTTTCCTGATGCTCTGTGCACGCCAGTGGAAGGTTACCAGCGCGTATATCATCGCAGCCATGGCAACAAAGGTGAAGAGAGCAGCGCTGATCTGGCCTACACGGTCACCAAAGTTAAGCAGACCGAGCGCTAAGCCGCCGAGGACGATGGTGAAGTTGAGCCATGAGAGAAATGTTCGTTCGTTGGCAAAGAAGACTTTGGGCTCAACACGGGTGGGCAGAGCAATTTTCTTGCCTGGTTCAATATATTGTCAGTGCAGATCCCAGGGTGAAAAGCCACGCCAATAGCTTACCTGGAGCTGACTGGAGGAGGGGCTGGCTGGACATGGTGGAGAGTATATGCGGTGGTGCGGGATCCAATGGCTAGTATATGCGTATAGATGTGTGTATATATCCAAAAGACAGCGATACGGCCGTGCAGTCCCTGATCGCCTCAGACTTTTCGCGCAGTGCCTGCTGGACAGACGAAAAGACCCTTCGGCGACTTCGAGCGCATCCTCGCCACTTGCCGGGGCCGAAGCTTTTCACGTGGTGCCGGGCCGATTGGTCGCCGGTTTTGCTTACCTAAGGCCGGCTTTTTGTTGACTTCTCGAAGGTTTTGGCGCTGCAAGTTGATGCAATCCATGCTTGTTTATCACACGCTCTACAGACGGCAGGATCTCTGCGATTGAATCAGCCAGACTAGAGACCATCCTCTGTCAAAACTGGCTCCGTGACTGCCCGCTGGCACACTCGAAATCATGGCGGTCGAGACACACTCCAGCTCGGTGGGGGAACCCCTGCGTCTTCTCCATGCAGCTAGTTTAGCAAGACTGTTCCGTACTGACTCGCGCCGTCCCTGATATAGCCAATTCCCGAAGCAGAACTCACCAGGCTAGCAGCAGAGGTACAGATCTGATAAGCATTCGTCCTGGTTGATTCGGGTTCTGACGCGCCTCTATTACCAGGCTTGCGACACAGCCCTAAAGGGTGTTGAGCATTATGACCACGAGAAAGTGCCGGGGTGGAGCTCGAAAATAATAGTACGTGCTGCTCCAGATGCGGACACAGTCGTTTCCCGTTGGCTAACACCGCTTGGTCGCTGCAGCAACAAGTTCTGCAGTCTCTCGTCAGTGCGATTCCTTCAGACGATTCCGAGAACACAGAAGACGGAGTCAAGCAAGAGCACTCAAAACCCACGTACCGATTCAATGTTACCTGCACCATCATACAGCAAGGCTTTTCAAACAAAGAGGGTTCTCATTCTGTAGAAACGGCCGGACGACGCGGGATGCATTGTGCATCTGGAGCCTACTGGGACACCAAGCACGACGGCATGTGGACATATAAGCACCCCAGCGGAGACGAAAAAGGGATGGACCTGGTTCTAAACGTGGTGTGGTTCGGCTCGCTCAAATAAACAGTATGGCAGTGACACGAACAGACTTTTGCGTCTTAACTTTTCGATTAAGCACAGTATCTTCAAGGTGAGGAAGATGTTCTGATAAGGAGTTGGAGATACCCACCCAGATGCACATCTCCGCTGGAGCACAAGTGTTGGTTAGCTTGACAAATTAATTTGTACTCATCTGTAGCAATATATGAACATGACGGGCTTACGGGCAAGGCTCTCGTGATTGCTACACTCTGCTAAACATCTGACTCCAACGTGGAGGCCTGAAATCCATCTCATAAATCATACATATGATAATTTCCTCCCGGCACTACTATCCTGAAAGCTTATGAAGGAAAACGCCAAACTAAACTATAACGCC
This sequence comes from Onygena corvina, assembly GCA_000812245.1. Classification (NCBI taxonomy): domain Eukaryota; kingdom Fungi; phylum Ascomycota; class Eurotiomycetes; order Onygenales; family Onygenaceae; genus Onygena; species Onygena corvina. The sequence continues at coordinate 62,101 of JWPT01000067.1, read as the reverse complement.
AGGCTAAACGTAGCGGACTGCGAGGTCACTAGTGGAAGATGGGTAGATCATCTCATCCAGAGGGTATATTCTTTTGATCATGTTATAAGAAGAAGGAAAGGATTGCATCAACACTCTCCTTCACCTTGGTTCGGAATAGTCGTTCAGAGCTACGCATACGGCTCCACGATGATGGCCCTGGTACTGACGTATAATCTGCCCTGAAGATAGTTCCCAAAGACGTGCACAATGATCGCTAGACACCGTCACCAAGTACGCAGAGTCAGCGGAGAATGCGCAGTCCCATACCCAGCGCTGATGGCTGGCCAATGTTGTCTCAAGGTAGAGAGTATTTGTTGTGGGGTCCATAGGCGGTCCGTCAAGCAACGAGACAAATGGCGGATCAGACACGAAACTATCGTTTTGGACAAGTTCAGAGGCTGCTATTTCCGACCTACCACCCGCGGTGATAACGGCAGAACTCGCGGGTGACCCTTTGCCGTTCCATTCGGTCCTAACCTTCGACAGTGCCTTCTTAGGTGATTTCCCATTTGCTTCCTGCTTTGCCGGTGCAGCTTTTTGGTTATCATCCCCGCCCTTATCTCTGGCCGCTGCGGCTAGCTTCGCTGGGCCATATTCAGGATCAAGAGACCAGACCTTGGCAGTGTGGTCTGCCGAACATGTAGCTAAATGCTTGACGTCTGGCGAGAGTAAAACTCGGGTAAGATAGTCCTTGTGGGCTTGGAAAGTTGCCACAGGTACAATGCTAGTTTCGTCTTGATTCTGAAGCATGCGCCAGAGGTACACGTTTCCCTATTGACGATTGGTGAGTATAAGCATACTAGTCGAAAGGCACGTAGGACAGAGTGTATACCTTATTATTGCCGGCACAAAGCAGGGAGCCATCACTCGCAACGCTGACACTGGCCACAGAAACGTCTTCCTCTGGTATGAGCTGGTGCGTACACCTACTCTCACCAAGATCCCAAACGCGAATGAAACCAGACCCATCACCACTGATTAGTTCACCCTGATTTGGGTGGATTACTACATCATTCACGGGAGCCTTGTGTGTGTAGTTTCGCTGCAGAGTCCCTGACCGTACATCCCAGACTTTCACTGAACAGTCCTCGGAGCTTGTAACCATCCATTTCCCTTCACAGTGGAACGCGACCCCGGTAATGTTATTTGTGTGGCCATCAAACTTCATTACCGGATTCGGATTGCTAGATCTGATATCGTACAGATAAACACGATGGCGGCCGGCAGCGGCAACAAAACGTTTGTCCGGCGTAATGCATAGCCGATTCACCTGTGATTCTGGATGTTGGATTGTTCGTGAGCAGATGCCAGAAAGGGCTTCCCAGAAGCTATTGAATTGATCAGTCCCGTCATGAGAAACCTCAAGCTTGCATTTGCCTCAGTTATCCGGCTTATAACGTACCGAATGATATGGTCATAGCCCGCTAGATAGGACAAGTCTGTTAGTTGCCATTTCAAGTTTTGACGCGGGAGGACTCATGCCTACCAGTACAAAGAATCACACTCATGATGACAGCACAGCCACCACTTGTAGCACCAGAAACAACACAAACAGCTAATAAACAGTGAAGCACCAGCTACCTAGGCGTCGCCGTCGCAAACACTTTCGTATCTCGATCTTCCTGGGCAGATAAGACCCGCGGGGCCCGGCCAAACCTTCTGCCGGGTCTCATCTCCGGTCTCTGGACTAACGTTGTTCCGGAGGATTTTTGTGACTCCAAAAAATCGCCGATCGAAATCTCATTGTCAACAACACAAAAGACTAGGCTTCTCGTCCTCGATCAGCCAGCCTAGACCTTACAGCAAGTGGATCGCGGTCCTGTATACGTGCTTTAAGCATTCTTACGATATCTGCATCCCTTACACGCTTGTTTAGATCCCGTTGGTTCGAAGCAGGAGTGCCATTTGTCCTCCGCCGATGCATTCGGAGCCCTCGACAGGCCCGTAGCGTCAGAAAGAACAGGGGAACATCGTCGTAAAAATGCAGTCATCGTCATCAGAAGGTATTTATGCTTCTTTACAGATACTGCCTACCTGTTTTTACCCTGTCCAGAGCCCTCATGAGCTCGAAGAGGACGCCTCCCCTCATTCTCCGCCAACTGTGAGCCAAGCCCTAGAGCTTACACATTTCTCTGAAAATCAGCTGCAGCAATTATGGGACATCCCCAACGATGTGGAGGGTCTGGATACCCTAGAAGAGCTGGGTCTGTTTGATCAAGGCAGCGTGAGTTTCCAGGAGAGTTTAAACACTTTCTTGGGCCTGGATGAAAATGTTACCGATATCAGCAACTACGAATGCCAGATTGGCGACAAGTCGGTCGTCAATGGGCTCCCAAACGCCGAAATGGTAACCCAGCCCAAAGATGTTCATCAGCAACAAATTGAGCCACAGTTCGTTACCTCGCCGACGGAGACAGCTTCGGAGAAGCAACCTTCGAAAAGACCCTACGATAGTATCGATTATGCCACAAATCTATCCCCCAGTGACGCGACTGGGCCACCGAAAAGACAATGTCACTCGCTCGTCGAAGACAGTGAAATACAACTCGGCGGATCCTACACTCCTGATAAATACCCGTCCCCGTCGTCAACTCCTGCCTCCATAGTTTCCAACGCTTGTCCAGATGATACAAACGGCCAGAAGGGTAATACGGATGTGTCTCAAAGCGTGAACGAGAGGACATCATCACCACAAGAATACAGAGATAGCCGGGCTCAACGCGAATCATCCGTGGATTCCCTGTTTGACGATGATATTGATGGTAGTACATCAAATGTGGCACCGACGCATCACCCCTTATCCCTTCCTAGCACGAAAACGCATACTCAGACGCCGTCCATCCTATCGTTACCTGAGTACCCTACACCAGTTGAAACGGCAGTCGTGGGAGAGCCCCAATTACCCCCTACGGCATCTGATATCATAAAAACCACAAATAGTATTGGAACCAGGGATCTATTTGATCTTACCCATCGAGAAATATTCACCATGCCGTCCAATACTCGGAAATATATTTCGCCATACCCTCGTATAGGTGGCCCCTTGGGCTATCTACCGTCAACCCCTAACGCCCATCTCAAATGCATCGAAGTCGCTGAAGAAACCGTCGTCGATCGCGTAGATCAATATCGGAAACAACTCCAGAACCTCAAATACGACCGCAACAAATACATGTGGCTTTCCAAAGAGTGGACTGATGTCAATTCCAGAACGGGTAAAACTAAAGCGCAAGAAGTCAAAGAGGAATGTGCAACCGTGAAAAGACAGTTGGGCCACAAAGAGAAACAGTTGAGTGAAAGTAAGACGCAGGTTGAATATTGGCGCAAGCAGTGCCAGACCCTTGCACTTGCATACAACAAACTAGCCCATCAGTACCAGAATATCACGGCACCGCAAACCCCATCGTCGATGTCCTCTGCTTCTCAGTCATTGCCAGGCTCTGTGCAATCATCTCAGCCTTCAACTAGGGCTCCGAGCATATGCGGAACCGGAACCGCAACCGTCTCTGGGGGACGCATCAGCATTGACCTCACTGTCGATGAACCCGAGCGTTCCCAGCCTCGACCGCAATCACATCTTCCGAAACCTAACGTCACAGCTTTAACTCAAATGCGCAGGAAGAGCTACCAATGGCTGAGCAAGAGCCAAGATCGCACTTCAACCCATCCCTCAACGCAGGTTAGTGGGGGGGAGGAAGGCGAGAGCAATGAAAACAACGAGGAAAATTCGGAAGACGGACTGTCCCAAATGCTACTGCAAGAACTTGAAAGTACTGCTTAAATTTGCGGGACCTTTTTTTTGAGTGTGTATCCCAGGCCATGATTGTTATATCTCTTACCCCATAATGTTGCACCATTCTTCTTTTATTTCCATCTTTGTTTGAAGTCCAGCGACTGAAGCTTTTTGTTCCGCATTTCATAATTAGCGTTGTATATGATACCCTTGGGTTTACCTTGATCTTGGTGACGAGAGCTTTAGAAAATTAATCAGAGTCGTCAAATCGAAATCACCACTCGCATTTCATCTTTCAATTAGGGGAACGAGGAACCAGTAGTGAATAATTTCGCTCTGAACTAGTATTATTTCACGAGGTAGTATGAAGTTTTCGCGCTTCGTGTCTATAGTAGTTGGTTTGTTTGATAAGGAATCTATCTAGGTGTATCGTCTTAGGGTTGGTTATTCCGAGTCTCCGTTCTCCATTTATCATCAACTGCCATATTGACATTCTGACACTTCACATCGTCTTAATTGTCCTCGACCCAACAGTAATCGGTGAGTGCTCTGGAAGACATGCGTGATATCCCTCCAATCCGCTTGTCAACTTCCGGTCCCCTTTCCTAGCAGAAGCTGTTCATAGAAGTTAACCCTTGACTATGAATCAGCTCCGCAGTCATGTTCTAGCTTCTCAACAGAGCTAGTAGGAGGTAAGCTTTCAACCCACGATCTGAGCCTCTTTATGTGCCCTTCTTGCAGACGGGTATAAGCAACAGCAGCAGCAATAGTATAAGCAATTTCGACTCGACCCAATCACTTTGCGAAGTTGCAGAAGGAATCCAATCGTTGTAAGAAAAGCCGGGATCCACATAAACGCCATCATTGCGATGCCCAATTCGGCATGGATGTTAAGGTCTTGCCCATTGTTTTCAAACACGAGTTGGAAAATGACAAACATGACCGTGGCTACAGCAGCTCCGGCATTTGTAGTGAACCACGCACAGAACGTGAGAATGGCAATAGGGATAGCGATCTTGTTTGAGACGGCTCTTTTCTTCGCTCGGTAATATGACGAATAATTTGGTGCCGAGTTGATAGCTGATGACGAGGGTATTGAGAACGGAGTGAGAACCACGCAGAGAAACGTGGAAATTGTGGCAGCCAGTAAAAAGGCAAACATCCAGTGAGAAGCAACACGGGCGATGTTTAACGCGCGAGTGATCCCGCTAGGCAAGACAACTAATGGTAGAGATGCATTAGCACGTCACGCCCAAACACCTAGAGGGGAGGCTATATACTAACTTGTAGCACCGGCGAGCAGCTCGTTGGTTATGATCTCCACAGGATTGAAAGCATACATCGTCTTTGGCTTCGAACAACGAGTGATGCCCGTACCATCCCCGTATCCCTCACAGAAATTCCACAGTCCGACCTGATAGAAATCATGAAGGCCGATAGTTCGAGCTATACTGTTGATGAGAACAGCGTTTGGAACCGTCAACGGGATGATATTCGAGAGGTCGATCTTCAAGAAATAGATATCTCGTAGAACTGGCCTGTTGGATAAGTTCGCGATTTGCACGAGCAGAAGCATGACGAATGCCGGTAGGTATATGAAAAGCGAGTGAAAAATGCGATGGGCTACCGCAGGCCGACGGCGTAAGAATCCCCCGGTAGGAGGAGTCTTCTCGTTCGGTTCTGGGGCCCTAGGCCATAACTTCGAAAGAATGGGAGGTACCATGACGGTAGTGATATCCAGGAGCTCAAAGTGAGCTTGAACTCATGAGAGGCGTGAGCCGGCCGGCAGAGATGGGCGAGGGAACAGTGTTCCTTGCAGTTCCACAGCCAGAAACTCCCGTCGTTGATATAAAGGCGAGCTACACCTGGCGACAGCGGATCAGGGGACGATCCTGCTGGGCCCTGCAGGTCATAGGGTGAGCGGCCGATATTCACGGGCCAGAAACGAGAGTGAGAGACCACAGTCTGATGGTAAGTAGCCGGAGTAGCGACCTGCGGGTGTCGCGTACATGGGGCTGTTGTAGGGAAGAGTCATAGGGAGCGAGAGAGTATCAGCGGGCGCAGGCTGGGTTCCGTGACGCCATCACGCGCGTTTGCAAACACTTGACGGGACAAGTTTGCCAGTCTGGGCCCATGGTCGAGCGTGGACTGTCTCGTTGTGGTGCAGCGATGATGCAGCGCTGGTGGAGCAGAAGTGGCTTGCTTGGATGGAGCCTGCTTGCGTTGACCGGCCACGCCAGACAGCAGTTCTACATTTTGAGAGAAGGCATGTTCAGACAGGACTGGAATGCATATTATTCTATACTGTACTTTGTCTATGGACTCGCTAATGGTAGTCTACCGATCTCCCGTCCGCGCAGGAGGAATAAGCAAACAAGGGGTCACAGCCAAGCTGATTGACGGACGTGAGTTCAAGACAGCGTCATGACGGCGACGTGGAGCAGGATCAGCAGGCAGATAATGCCCGGGCCTGAGAGTGCTGTGCTGCGAGACGCCAGGGAGGTCTTCCGCCCGCAGCACTTCCCGTTGTACGTAACGTTGTTGAGGCGGGCCGCGACCTGCGAGACGGAACCGTTCACATTGCCGACGTTGTAGTAGTCCACCAACAGGAAGTTCGGGGGACGGTCCCATTTTTCTGTCAGGACATGTTAATTCTATGCACTTAGAGAGGGGTGAGGGTACGTACCTGTGCAGTGGTCGCCCATCTCGCCCATGCTGCCGAAACCAGAGACAGCGTTCGTCTCGTTGAGCAGGATGGTATTTGGGACTAGAATGGTGGCTCCCGCGATGCTGATCTTGAGATTCAGGTTGTGGTTCGCCATGTACATGCGTTTCTTCGCATCCTCTTCCTTGAGGCTAGGAGGCCGCTGGACATCGCACGGAAAGTTCCGGTCGGTCGGCGAAAAGGGAGTCTCCCAGATGTGCGAGAACTCGTCGAGAATGTACGGGACGTCGCGCTGGTTGGCCTCGTAGTCCATGAACACGATCGCCCGCTTACCCGACAGGATTATCTCAGAGAGCGTAGGCCATTCATCGAGAGCGAGAGTAGGCTTCTTGGGGATGAAGACGTGGTCTATCAACCCGGACTTCTGGATCGGTATCGTGAAATTTGTAGGCTTGATGGAGTCCCCGTTCCCGATGAGAATAGTGAGCACATCGTACGGGTTGGCCTTCAGCCAGTCTGTAACTTTCTTCAGATAGCTCTCCAGCGTGCCGGCATTCAGCAAGTCGCAAGAGCTATGGCAGAGATACACCGTTTCGTTCACGAAATGGGTCTGAAATTGAACTGTATGGGAGGTTAGTACGGCCATCTTCTAAGTAAAGGAGGCGACGCTTACGCATCCGAATACCGTCGTTGAGCTGCGTCAGAACGTCAAGCTCTTGATTGCTCGCAATGTTCCCTGGCCGAACGAAGGGGCTATTGTGCGCGGCAACCTGGGTGATGTTGCTATACTTCCGCGCACAGAATTCCGGGTAGCCATTGCATGGACGGGTATTTGTAGGCACTGGTTCCCGCGAGGTCTGGGTGGCCGTCGCGTTGGAAGACAGAGTGGTCTCGTTAGCACTCATAGTGCTCGTACTCTGGCTGCCCACGATCATGGTATAGCTGTGGGATGTCGTGGTATAGCTGCTGCTGCTGCTGCTGCTGCTGTCTGAGGAGACAGTGCCCGTCCTGCTAGTCCTCGTCTGAGTGGAGGACGGCTCATATGCGACATAGTGGCCGCTCGAGTCGGTCTGAGCCCCCTGTCCATGGTACAGAGAAATGGACGAAGGAATGCCAGAGCCGGTCAAAGTGCTGGTTGGGTCGGCCGCTGTTTGCAGAGGGCAGAGAAGCGCAGCAACGAGCGCGCACAGGACGAGAAGAAAGGACTCCATGGCCGGTCTCTGAGCAAACCGAGAGAGTTGCTGTCCTCGACGCGTAGTCACAGCATATATAACTGCCCGCTCGGCGCAGCCAGTGACGTAACGAGTGGAGAGACAGAGGATCTGTAGACGATGTCGAGACGGACGCCGGCGAGGTGTCACTCACTGCAGGCTGGTCATCTGCGGGCGCGAGGCCGGTGACCAGACAGCGCAGTGTGCGTCTCGTCTCGTCTTGTCTGTCTCTCTGGTCTCGTCACGCTCAACTCGGTCCCGGCGTCGAGGGTTGTCTGTCCTAGCCCGTGGCCGATGCTGAAGCCATCGATCGCAGCACTCGAAGCAGACCGACTGGAGGACAACGGGTCATAGCCAGGCTGGCTGGACTCCCGCGTTCGTCTCCGCCCCTCGATATCGCGGTCAACAGTAGTCGAAGTATACTCGCTGGAGGCAGAGTCTCTGGTTCGCGGTTTGGCTGCAGAGTGGATGGAATTTCGCACCGAAGTCTTTGTCTCCGCCCAGAAACAATATCTTCAACCCTAACCTTCCATCGCGAACAATATCTCCAGCCTCCCATTGTCTCTTCAGCCGCCGGTATAAAGGGAGACCTCTCGTCCGATCAGCTCTCACTGCAGAAAGCGAACACAGCCTAGCCACGATGGTCGACATTCTCCCCCTCTGCTCATACCCTTCCTACATCTCGCTGCTCCCCGCAGTGCAGACCTGCAATATCACCAATCTCCCCGAAAACTACTTCCTCAAGTACTATCTCTATCACGCCCTCTCATGGCCGCAGCTCAGCTTCGTAGCCGTCGTCCGAGACCGCTCGAGCTCGTCGAAAGACCCCTACTCGCCCGCCAACAACCCCAAAGTTGTCGGATATGTCCTGGCTAAGATGGAGGAAGAGCCGTCAGACGGGCTCGCACACGGCCACATTACAAGTCTAAGTGTCATGAGAACGCACAGGAGGCTAGGGATTGCCGAACGGCTGATGCGCATGAGTCGTATGTTTCTTACCCTCAAAGAAGCCAAAGGACAAAACATGGCTAAAACTAACACGATACATAAATAGAACGGGCGATGGCAGAATCCCACAAAGCGCATTACGTCTCGCTTCATGTCCGTGTCTCCAACAACGCTGCACTCCATCTCTACCGTGACACCCTGGGATTCGAAGTTGAGAAAATCGAGGCGAAGTACTACGCTGATGGCGAGGATGCATATGCCATGAAGATGGACCTGACGAACATGTGGATTAAGGACAACCAGGAACCCTCAGCTACTCCTGGCAGCAAGACGATCAAAAGCTCAGATGATGATGTGGACGAGGGTGACGAGGTCGGCGATGTTGGCAAGGCCGGTGATGAGACCGGCAAAGATGAGAAGAAAATCAGGGTAAAGGTCGGCAGGAGTTTGGGCGTAGGAGACCTTGTTGAGCGGAATGAGACTAAGGCCCAGGCGTAAGGGCTGGGCCATTTACTCACATATAAGCTGCGTGTAACAATACAAAATCTACATGAGCAACGATGGAAAATGACAGCTGGTTTTTGCTGATTTGCTGAATCTTCTTTTTCCAAGCTCTTAAAAAGTAGGAATTGACAACTTAGTAGCGCTCATATCGAATACACGGGCCTTTCTCTTCAAAATCAAGACTAATTGAAAACGACGACGACCAATGTACTCCAGAATGATACCAATAATATTGCCTTGCCTGCACAGAGACGTATCTGCTGCTAAATGCTCCGGCTTTCGTTCTCCCACGTTACTGCTTGATGTCTCCCCTGATTGCTATATTAGGTTGCGGCACGTCTTGATACCGAGGAGGCGGTGGGGAGGTCGGTGTAGCCGCGGTCTCTTGATGATTTTCAACAGGGACAGCGGAACCCCCTACCTTCTGTCAGCATCTATATATGTCTGTATAAGGGGATCCAAACTCACCTCTAGCCTTCCCCTTCCCTTTGTCCTTCGCCGATTTCAATTCTTCCTTCCTTGCTGCCTTGGCCTCCTTTCTTGCTCTCTTCTCCTCGTCCATCTGATGTTTCCGGACTCTTTTTGCTTCCTTCCTAGCCCGCTTTTCTTCTTGCAGCTCGCTCTTCCTCACCTTATTTAGTTCATGCTTCTCCTCACGAAAGCCGGATAACAAAGTCTGATAGTGTTTTGTGATTTCCTGTATGTCTCTTTTGATCTCCTCAAGGTCGGCGTTAAGTTCCCCGCGGGTACCTCCCGCCTGGTTTGCGCTACAGCTTGCTCTAGCATCACGGCAACGGCGGTTCGCGGCATGGAATCTTCTCCGAGTTGATCTTAGAGTTCGATAATCGCGTCTGAGCTCTCGTCTGCGGGCGCGATAATCTTTATTCGAAATACGCCTTTGCGTTTGTTGATCCTCCAATTCCTTGAGAGCCTTCTTTAGAGCGGCGATTTCCTCTGCTTTGATATCAGAGCCGGACGAATGAGAGTCTACCGAGTCGAAGGAGCAACTCGAAGAAGATGATGACGAAGAAGAGGAAACTGATGATCTCCTGGTCCTTCCCGTAGATTGGCCTGTTGGGTTGATATGTCCCCAATCACGGTCTCTTTGGCCAGCTTCCGGCATGTCTCGAGAAAACCCTTGAGGGGTGACATTTGGTCTACATCCACCAGGGTTTGGGCCCCAGGTGTGATTTCTACCCGGGCCTCCCCAATGGTTTCCACGACCTCGAGGCCCAAAGGCCCCTTGTCCCCACCCACCGCGTTGGCCCTGTCCCCATCCACCGCGTTGGAAAGGACTACCTCCGTAGCTTGCATGGGGCGCATGTGGTGCGGGACCGGCATGACTACCAAAGGGTGCATGAGGCGCATGTGGTGCGGGACCAGCACGACTACCAAAAGGTACATGAGGTGCCCAGCGAGACGGGCCGGGTTGTGGTGCACAATGCCCGCCCCAGGCCGATTGTGCCTGGTTCCTATACGACGTGAAGTTGTTATAAACCGTGTTTCTCGCTTGTTCTGCCTGTTGTTGGGCGTAGGCCGCGTGCGCTTGAGCATTATTTTGCACTTCGCGGCCGACTGCTTGAGCTTGTTCACTGACTCTCTTGCCATGTTCTGCAGCCTGCTCACTTATATACTGACTGTACCGTTGAATCTGATCCGTGACCATTGACTTGAAGTTATTAACGGCTGCAGTGGGATTGAATATCCATACACCTGGCCCTCCTGCAAAGCTGGACTGATATTGATATTGATAATCTGAGTTTCCTGCTTGCGGAGAGGTTGTGTTTGGCATCTGCCGTTCTTGCTGTCTCGTAGCAAATGGTTGAGAGGCATCATTATGCTGCCTAGTAGATGTGGTGTTTGGATAACATGCCGGGCATAGTGGGGAGTCCACCGATGTTCCATCTTCTCCGCTGAAACAGTAGACAATCATGACCCCCCGAGGTCGGAAGAAAGATACATTCCATTCTCTAATAACAGCAGAGATCCTCGATCGCCGCTCTTCTGTCGTCTCCTGGGGCCTATCCTTCCTGTCACGCTCTATATCCGCACGGAGGTTCTGTGGTAGTTGAGGGTGATTGGACGCCAGGCCGAGATGTGAAGGTAGTAGATAGTTCAAAAAAGTATCCCAGTCGTGTTGAGTAATTCCCTCGCTTCTGGAGCGCAGGCAGCGAGGATATCGCCCATAGTCCCGAGCCTGGCTCCTGTTGTAAAACACAAGAGTATGTTCAAGGGGCCTAGCTTCGGATTGATCACTTGCTGGAGGGCCGCGTTCGCTGAAGAATGGAGCCGCAGAAACAAAATTAGGCGCTTCCGCAACTTGGGAGAAAATGGGTATGTCGCCTGCTGCGCTTTGGGTTGAAGAACCGTCGATGGTGGACGCTGGCGTTAGGGGATCCGTTGGTGTATATGGTGGAGGCGCATCCTCGATTATCTGCGACAGGGTTAACGTCATCGTGAACTTGTTGGTCTTGAATTTATCTTCGACAGGCAAAATGATGGACTTTATCCAGTGTACAGAGCACTTCGTAGAAAAAGCGCGAACTCTTCGGATTTAAATACCCAGGTTGCCCCAAGGCAGCAACAATACTAGCTGGCGGGGCTGAAAAGCAAGTAGCTCTCCGCGAAGCCTCGTCGTTGCGACCCGAAGGACGCTAGAAGGCGGTGCAAAGCCGCTAAAATAAGCCACAGGCCCGGGATAGGGTCAGAATACCCCGGTCGACCGTCGCAATGCCTACCCAAAAGCGTTAATATTGCTGCCTGGAGATACCAAAGATATCCGCGCGAGTGACGGATGACGCATCAACTGGTGCCATCCCAGCATCTCGCATGTCAGATACGAGTTCAGCAAAGCTGAGATGCAAGCCTCCAAAAGAAAATGCGATTAAGCCAAAATGACAACAATGTACTCCGTACATGCTTTGAAATATCCAGCCAGAACGCCAATGCTAAATGAGAACGGCCGTCTCAATTTCTCAGGAAAACCCATGCCTCTTGCCGAACACCAAAACGTGAAGCGTCTAGATATTTTCATGTCCCAAAATTGCTCTAATCCCAGGCGTCTCCCCATCCATCATCGTCCATCGGCTCGTCTTTAGGTTTTGTATCAATCTTCTTTGCTGGTTGAACGGTCGTCTGCTTAGCCTGAGAGGTACCGGATAACCCAGAGGTAACAGCTTTCTTTACCCCTTTTGCTAGCGGATTCTTTCCTTTAGATTTGGATTGACTGGCAAGCCAACCTGCAAAGTCGGGCTCTCCATCGTCGGCAATGTGTTGACTTCGAGTCGGTTTTGCTGGGCTAGGGGACTCTGTGGTTTCAAGGAATGCTTCCTCACGCTTCTCTGCCTCCACATCGTCCTCATCGTCATCAATAGCCTCATCCATTGCGCCCCAGTCCTCAAAGGCATTGTTATCTTCCTCAAGCAAGTCTGGGGAAGCAGCTGTAGAGAGGGAATTCGACGGCCGTGAGAACTGTGCAACATTTTGGGCGAGGGTGGGGGTTGTCGACGCAGCGCGTGAAGGTGGCATTGAACTAACCGGCAATTTGCCATTGGATTTTGGTTGGGTCGCTTGAATAGGTTCTATCACGCCTTTCGTTTCGCCAGGTTTGCTTGCGAATGAGGATATCGCCCACCCAGCCCAGGATGAGGTTACGCTACTTGGGCTGGGAAGCCTGGCTGCAGTTACAGACGGGTCTGCCCGATCTGGAGGAGGAAGTGCTGTGTCTGCCATACCCGCGCTATATTTGCGGACCCTCTGCAAGAACAAGTCTACACTCTTGTTGGCTTGGTCACGAACGAGCCTGAGTCTCTTGTTAAAAGGAGCTCGCGTATAAGTACTTATTGATAACAATGAGTCAACTTACTTTTCTTTGTCAATAAGCGCAGGCAAAATTATCGGTAAAACTTTGACCGCGCAGTCTTCCTCAGAGAAGAGATCTATCGTCGCCGCGAGGGCGAGAAGGCCAGCGTTTCGTGCATGAACAAAAGGATCCCTCAACGAGCGTGAGAATGCTGCTATAAGGATTTTGGATCGGGACTATTGCACCATCGTTAGGATCTTAACTAGAATGGGCCACACGATATGCTTACACCCGTGGATAGATTCTTTGCAATCTTTCCCAGACATATAGTGGTGTTTGTACGAATTCCTGGCTGTTCATCATTTGCCGTTTTCGCGAGATAGCGTACTAGTTCGCCATTGATAGTGCGATCAGATAACTTGCCAACAATTGCTAGAACAGCCTTGACCGTTTGCTCTCGTACTACAGGCGCAAGATCGGTGAATCCCGTAACCTAGTAGAAGGTTAACATTGCCTATTTAAATCTGTAAAAATAGAAAGACATACCATATGAGGGAATATCTTATCGTTGACAGTCCTTTGGGGTATTCTATCGATCATAAGCGAGAGATTATCGAGTAAACACACACGTATCGCTCGATCCGGATTTGCAAATAACCGAACGACAACCGGTGTGAGTTTTTGCGTAAATTCATCATCGGTCAGCTTTGTGCCGACCTTCAAAATAGTCGAAAGGACCTTTGGTCCACCGCCGCCAAATTCGACGGACTTGAGTAGCTCAGGCAAAACTTTCATCTTAAAAAACTCTTCGGGATAGTCGTCCGATAGGTCATCCAGCTCACTTCAAACATTAGCCAACCAACTCTAGATCATGATATGCGGAGATTTCGTAACTCACTTAATAAACTGCTCTCTCTCTTCGTCAGTCTTGAGTCCCAAGTTGTCAATATCCTGGGATAACCTAATCAATGGCGTCTGGAAAAAGCCTCCGGAGCGTTTCCCTTGATCAAGAAAATGTGCCACGCTTAGTCGAAGCTTTGGGTTCGCATTCATGAGTTTTTTATAGGATGGTCGCATGCTGGGAGGTATGTTTGAGGTTTGTCCAGCCTGCTCACTCCTAAAGGCTCCATTGAACACTTCAAATATGACTGCTCCAAAATTGTATGCGTCCACGGCAGGAAGCGGGTTGCTTTTTATCACATCCCAACCGCCTTTAAGTATTTCGGGGGGGTTATACTGCCTAGAATCCGGTAGTAGGCTTCCATATGTCTGAAGTCTGGGTTAGCAACTCGATGGGCCTTTTTCAGGGGGGATCCCGTAGGGCACGAACATATATAACGGGAGAGTCTTCTTTAAGAGAGCTTAATATGTCAAAGCCCGCCAACTTCCACTCTCCACTCTCTCCGGTGTATATAGAAGAGACGCTGACGGCGCCGTGCACTGACGAAGCCTCTTCATTGATAAATTTAAGGGTGGACTAAAATCCCGTGTTAGATATCTCTATAGGTGGGGGAATGGCGGAAGCTTCTATACTGACAGCAATCGTGTATAAGCCCCATTTTATCGTTTCCTCAGACAGACTCCGCCGTTTAACTGGCCAAGATAGTGGGGTGACTCGTTCTACCACGATATAGATTTGCGTTTCCGTCTATTCTTTGCGTTAATTCGAGCCTACTCCAAACAGTGACCTCTGAGGCCTTTCGGCTCCTTCACATAGCTCATACCTCAATGGTTTCCAAAACCTTTATCACTCCAGGATGTCTTAATGTTCGTAATTTTCGTAGGGCATTTTTTGCGAGCGGAAGATGCGATCTGTTCTGAATTATCTCGAAGGTAAATATGCTACACGAGGAGCCGTCTTCCTAAGGTATGGCCAAGTTCTGTTAACGAGATGATACTGCTAAACGAAGGAAAAGAGGACAGCTAAACACCTTTTTAGTGCCATTGTGTAAAGCCCAGATTGAATTTCCGTTATCAACCCTATCACCGAAAGAGTATGGGAAAGAACTGCTCTTCGCAATTGCAGAGGCTACTGCTGACTTGAGGAAGTCCATAGTGATTATTTCTCTTCAGCTATCCTCCTCCGGAATATAAAAGGGGGTACGCGGGAATGTTGATAAGTTATGGTAGATATAATCTCATTCGAACTCTCGTAAATGAGGATTGCAGAGGGAAATAAAAGAGCGTAGCGGGCAGAGCAGAAAAGGCCGTCATTAAGCCAGCAGATCTTTTCAAGCAGCAAGCATCCTCAGTCGTCCAGCTCCAGATCTGCTGTCCGGCCGTGGTTCTCGAGACTTATCTACTTACATCGCGAGATTCGATAACCTGTCCTCGGACTTTCCCCAACTCGGCCTAGCGCCACCACGCTCTCTCTCGCCTTCTTCGCCTTCTTCTTCTTCCACCTCGACCTTTCATCTCAGACACTTTTACGCGTCGCCTCTGGCCAAATAATTATACAGGCCCGTCTAGTCGAGATGCTATGTTTATCAGCTTCCCTCCGACTTTCGGCTATACAGCAGTATGGCTACCCAATATGAAATGCACATGACGTAAGGCCGACTTCTCCCTCTCACGCAACTTCTCCCCAAGATCTCCCATGATGCGAAACTGGTAAAAGGTCAGACTCTCATAAAGCAGAGTCAGAATCGCTCCTAGCCTTTAGGCACTTTCGGGGATGAGTCTACAAATCGATCAGGGGGTCTCCCATCTGTCTTTCAGTACCAGAAGCTGTATCTCAAACGCTTCTCTCGCACTCCAACCCCTCATATCCTCTCTCCCCCCAAGGACGCAAGTGTGGTGACACTCCCCAGTTGCAATCCAAAGACTTCATTCCTGAGTTGACTGCATGGGTCCATGCATACAGAAAACTTCTTACCACTATCTGGAGCCCTTGATCTGCTTCACACCATGAGGACACAGGGGCTAATGGCAGTGGTTTACAAAGGAGGGAGCTCGCTCTTCCTTCAACACTCATACCTACAACTCTTGCTATGTACTTTGGCTCTTGGCTTGTACTCGAGCGAACCACGCGTCCTAGGACATTTTGGGCAGCGGGAGACGTGTTTGAAGAAACGCTCTGGATGCAGAAAGCTAATTGATTTGTCGGATTCGCACCCCTGGAGGTTGCTTGGCTGGGGGCTCTGGCTTTGCTGAGAAATGATGTCCAAATTGAAACTGAAAAGACCTGAGGAGATCTACACCATTCACACCTCCCTTATCATCTCCACGTTGATTTTTTGACTAGGACTAAGGCTAACTTGATTGATATACATGACAGCATAGACAGCATATGCTCCTGCTTTTGATCTCATATAACCTCTAGCGTACGGAGTAGAACTTGAGCTAATAATAAATTTTGAATTTGCTTAAGCGTCTACTGCGCTCTACTATACCTTGATATCTTGATATTATATGTAGTTTCACGAGGAAGTTGAGTTGTATGCAGGCGGATAAGCAAGCGAGTGAGGGGATAGATAAAAGGGGAAGAGAGAGCAGAATTAGAGTCCCATCAGCTTATACTACTTGCTCTGGTAGTTTTGTTCTTAGCAACACACTCGTTATTGACTTTAAAAGGGCACGATATAAATAGGGCCGCATCGAGATACTTTGACAGTAGTTCAACATTCAAAAAGCCAGATATGTAGATGGAACAGTATAGTCATTCAATAAAGCTAGATACTCTACTTGAACTGACATGACACTGTCCACATATGGATGATCCCAAAATTAGTAAAAGAAACAAACTACTTCACTCCACTTCCATTTCAATTCATTTCACTATCTCGACCAGCCACCAGCTTCACCCCACCCTTCCCATACTTCCACCTGAAACGAAAAACAACTTGAGATCGTATCTCCAACGAGAGGCACGTCCCGAAAAAGAAAAAGAAATAACCGAAAAGTAGAAAAGAAACACACAACGACACTGTTCAGGTTCCCCGGAAATAACATCACTCTCACTCGCATTCTGTCTCCTCTCGCCTTTTTCTCTTATTTTTCTTCTCGCTCATTCTCGCTCTCCTTCTTCGTGCGCGTCTGTCTAGCGGGCAATCGCCGCTCGATAATTCGGTGTATCATAGTCATGCTTGATGTATGGTATGTATTTGCTGGTGTGGAAAGATTGGGAACATAGTCTCCTTTCAAAACACGGTTGAACCGCAGGACTGAGTGATCGACGGTGGGGCCAAAGGCCGCATTGCAAAAACTTGGCATAGAAATGCACAACATACGCATGGACGGAAGGTTACGTTGATGGAACGCATTGTTCTGTTCAGTGACAGGAGTGTGTCGACGTGTGGCACTCAGACACACACTGGATCGAGGTCTATATTGGCCTCTGTGGGACATCTCTTCGGTATTGATAAGCTGGAACATCCACACGTAGCTGTTGGGATATATGTTAGTCTGGTATGCCTCCGATACGGCTTTGTGGAGCTCGCAATACATACCTGTGAATTTAAGCACAAGGCCCCTTGGACGGAGGTGCCATTTATATAAGCCCTTTGATCTAGATTGTGAAATAATTGCGATCTAGCAGAAGGGTGTCGGTGCAGTACAGGTAGACAGCGAGCGATGAGGTCCGGTTGGCTTGTCATCTGCACTGGATGACCATAGATATATTTAGGACGCGAAATAAAAGGAATGAAAATTGAGATGTTCGTATTTCAGAGCCGAAAACCATTGCTGGCTGGGAGAGAGGGCCGGAAATAGATGAACAACGCGTGTGGGAAGGTTTGATGCCTTTAGCCTCTAGTAAATAGCGAAGCATTCGAGTGGGAGTTTCATTTCACCTCATCAGGGGTTTCGGCTGGGTTCGCGCCAGATGAGTTGGTGGGTGGTAGGCCGCCTTGTGGTTGCATGTGTGGCGGAGGCCCATGAGGCATCTGGTTGTAGTTATTATTGTTGTTATTGTTGTTCTGGTTCTGGTTACGGTAGCCATGGTGAGGATAGTTATGCGATTGGTGTGGGCTGGAGGAATAATGTGGATGTTGCTGTTGGTGATGCCCAGGGCGCATTTGGGCCATGTGGTTTGGTTGCTGGGGAGGATAATACGCTTGTCCGGGCTGCCCATTCATAGCCATCATTGGCTGAGGAGGGTGACCCTGTTGGGAGCCTTGATGCATCATCATTGGCGCACCGCGGCTCGGACTAGGATAACCACTATGGGTCTGCATTGGAGGTTGACTATGCTGAGGGTAAACATGAGCAGGGTTGGGGGAGAACATCTGGATGGGAGCGTTGTAAGGCGTCATGCCTTGTGGTGGCATTCCCATGTAGGGTCCGTTCGAAGCCTGATGGGCCATCATGGGAGCACCTCCGTTAGGTGGATTAGGGAACTGAGGCCCGTTGGGATAATGACGGACATGGCCGGGTTGTGGGTAGTATGGTGGTACAGGATGATTCATAGCCATCTGGTTGTGCGGGCCTACCGAATGCTGATAGGACATCGGGGTACTGTGCTGGAGTCGCGGAGAAGGGTACATTTGCGATGATGATGCAGACATCTGCATGCGGTGATGATCTTCATAATGCATTGGAGCCGCATGCTGCTGCTGTGGAGGGATAAGATGGGTTGGAGGCCCGCTAGTTGGTGGCATATTGTGCGCTTGGAGATGGTATGGTAGCTGCTGCTGATGAGGCATCTGGGTATTTGAGGCACGGGTCTGCGGAGAGGAGGTAGCAGCGGCAGCCAGCGGCTTGAACATGTCGGCGTAAGTTTTCTTCTCGTTGATCGCCGAGACATCCCACGTTGGAGCAGTTCGATACGCCGGTGGTACTCCGCCATTGAACGCGTAGTCTTTCGAGCCGGCTTCGGTGGTTTCCTTCTTCATGCGCTTTACTGGATTGAAGTTGTTCGCGATCAGAGGCCGTTCGGTAGCAGGGAGGGGTAATTTGGAACCAAAGAAGTCGGCTGGGCTCGCGGTCCGCTGAACAGACGGAGGCCGTGCGCTCGCAGGTCCAACCGGGGCCGGTGCACTGGCCGCTCCGCCAGGAGTGAAAGTGCTCGCGGCTGGATTGGGTTTGAACTCCATAGCACGGACGTTGAACTTGGTTGCAGCAGCGCCAGTAGGAGTACGCACGGCCGGTTTGGGGGGGCTACTGTGCTGTCCCTGATCACCAGCCGCTGGGCCAGTGGGTGGCTGCATGCGAGCATCTTGAATGGGCAGCGGTACAGGTGCCATGCCGACGCCCCGACGCTGCTGCTGAATTTCGACTAGCCGATGGCTGAGGAGGCCTGGGCCAGCACGTCCGGCATGAGGTCCCTGGTGTTGGAGCTGGCGTCCGGCTTGTGGGCCCATCGGTGGATAGCCCTGACGACCGCGGCCATGGCCACCTTGTCGGTCTGGACCGTTAGCGGGGTGACTGTTTCCACCTTCAAAGCGAGGGCCTCCGGGACCGCGAGAGGCCATCTTACCCTCTGCGGGGTGGGCAGGAGTGGTGCCGGTGGTGGTGGTGGTGGTGGTTGGAGGCCCCGCGGGAGCTGCAGCGGCTTGTTTGACGGGGGCGCTGGCGGTCTTTTCTTCATGCTGTTTCTTCGCCCGCTCGACGATTTCCTCCTGTTTGCTGGGATCCTTGGCCAGGATGGGCACTAGATCCTTAGGCACCGGGGTGCCGAGCTTAAAGTTCTTAGCGAACTTAACCAGTTCGTTGATCTTGATCGTCCGATCGTAGGTGGCCTGGTTGCGGCGGCGTTCTTGGAACTTCTTGTGCTCATCGTTGGCGAACTGGCGGAAGTGATTGAGAACCTCGGTCTCTACGTTAGAAGCGGCGTTCTCACCACCGGCTCTTGGGGTGGACGCAGCGGCCGATGCAGCTTGAGGCGAGGAGGTCGCTGCGGCTGCCTTGCGGCCTGACTCGATCGCACCGTTACTTGCGACAGCCTTGAGTGTCTCAGACGTCCTGGCCGCGGCGGATGTCTTCTCCTTCTCCCTGTCTTGAGAGGTCGTGGCGGGGGCTGAGGGAGCCTCCCTGGGCTGCGTTGGCGCCTTGGCTTGGCTATCAGGGCGGGCAATCTGCGCGGAAATGATAGCCGGATCGACTGGGGCACCCGGCACGGTAGGCTGAGCGGTAGGCCCTCGTCTGGCCGGTGGTGTGTACTTGTTGGCCTGCCCTGAGGCCAAGGGGGCGACGTTGTCACGTTTCACGCCGCTGTACCTGGATTCTTCGTCGGTGTCGTCATGCTGCTGGACGTGGCCTCGTTCCTCGCGCATGTGGATGTTGTCGGAGTCGGCAGACTCGATCTCGCGAGCGATCCTGGCGGCTTCGGCCTCCTTTCGCTTGTAGGACGGATCGGAGCGATCGATACGAGTGGTGTAGAGGTTCTCGTCGTAGCTAGAGGTGGCACCAAATAGTCGGGCGTTGGTCTCGAACTGGTCCCAGCCGGCTGCCCCGGTGCTCTCTGGGGCCCATTCGACGGCGGCATCAGCTCCGCTGGGTTCCCAGCGCTGGAGTTGCCTCTCGCGGCCGGGCTGGTTACCGGAGATGTCGGTGTCAGTACGGAACCCAGACGAAGCTCCTAGTATGGATGTTAGGACGAGAACACAAGGCGATCAAGGGTGACGTACCACTGGCTTCCTTTGCGACTAGGCCTGCAGTGGAAAGCGCCGGGATATCCAAGCTGGTGATATCTTGGGCGTCGACCATCAATTGACGGTCGGGGCCCGAGCCGATCTGCGTCTTCTCGGCGTGACCAGCACCGTTGGGTTGCGATGATTCGGATTCGGAACGACGGGCCATCTTGAGAATGAGGACGGTTTCGTTGGACTCGAGGGTGGAGCCCGAGAAGATACCGGTGAGTTTCTCGCCGTCCTTCATGGTCAGGGTGACATTGCTCCCCTAGAGGCTGTTAGATTGGAAGCTACTATGAGAGATGGAGAGCGGCACGTACGATGGCAGCTGTGAGAAGGAAGATGAGGCGGTCGTGTGCGTGTTGGTCCGGGGTGGAGGACTCTTTATGTGACGGTGGATTAGGAGAGAGCGTCGACTTCCGCCCTGAGACAAGGCCATTCTGCTGTGGATAGGGGCTGGAGGGTTTCTGAGTCGCAGGATTGATGTTCTGAGTCCAGGCTTTCTGCGAGCTGGGGCGTCTGCAGGTGTAAGTCAGTGATCTGCAGCCAACAGGAGAAATGAAGCCGCACGCCGGTACAGTTAAAACCGCACACAGTATGAGACAGGAATGTAACATTGCGAGAGGCGATATTACAGTAGTAGGAGCACATTGTAGCGGCTAAAGATACAAGCGACATGGCGAAAAAGAGTAAATAAAAAAAAGTGGAGGACGAGTACACACCTCTGGGAAGCGTCAACGGGGCTGCCGGACTGTCGACGGCCGATATCAGCGCCCTTGACGGCCGCGGCAGGACGTCCGGCAGCTCTGGAAGCCATTGTGTTTGGCGAGACGGAGGAGTTCAGCGGCGTGGCAGCGGTTCCATTGGACGACGGGAGCGAGTTCACGGTCGACGCCATCTTGCGACAGCGACAGCGACAGCGAGCACGACGGACTCCGGCAGCTGCAGCAGCAACGGCAGCGGGGGCGAGGAGGCACTGGGGCCCTCACCGCGAGGCGGGACGTTCGTGTGGACGGGGGAAGCCCCAGACAGGGTCTCTTCGTCTCTCGCGGCGGCAACGGTCACGGCGGCGGGTGCAGCAGTCTGTCTGGGCTGCGAGCTGGGCCGACGAGCAGCTGGCGGAGAGGCGGGGGATGTGTACAGGCCGCAGGGGGTGCTCAGGCGTGTGGTGAGCGAGGGGGCGGTGGTGAGGGCGAGGGCGAGGGCGAGAGAGAGAGAGAGATGTCGTTCTTTATTGTGAGGAAAGGGAGAAAAAGAGGAAGTCCCGGGCGTGCGGCGGTCACGGGCGATACACCGTCATCGACTGCGCGCTGCGCCGGTGAATGGCGCCGCCCGCTGCGCTTCCTGGGACGGTCTCTGGGTGTCTACGCCGCGACGACGGCCCTGCCAGCGCGCTCTGCGCTCCAACGGCCTGCGACCTCGCCGTCGTCGCCCGCTGGCTGCGGCCGCTGCGCGCGTGTATCCGTATTACAGGGTGGTCACGTGAGGGTCAGCCTGGCTTCAGGAGAAGAAGAAGAAGACGACGGCGACGACGAACGAAGGACGGCCAGACGAAGAAGAAGACGAAGAAGACAAGACGGCGAGACGCAGAAGATGCAGACGGGGGACCAGCAGACGCCCGCAGACCCCAGACACCGCATATACCAGCAGTCGCGCCCGGAGCTGCCCTGCTGGGGCTCGCCGTCGACCCTCCTTGCCGCTCAGCTGTCAACATCCATACATCTCTCTCTGTGATATCCTCTTGTCGGCCGTCCATACCTCCATGAACACGCTGTTGACCGTCCACACTCCATGAACACGCTGTCGACCTGCAGCCCGCGTATACCAAGCAACCATGGAGCCCTACAGCATGCCTCGCGGCCCTACCCCCAGACGCTCGCCCGGCTCCGAGCAGGGCCACCATCCCAAGGCTTCGCCCTCGTCTGCCGGCTCCGTCGTGGGCTCTAACGATGCGGCCCAGTCCACGGTCGGCACCCGGGTCTCCTCGACGTCAAAAACCTCCTCCACAAGGGGCAACGTGAGTTGATGCTTCTTCTACGCTCTGCGGTGGCTGGGAAGAGTATGTGTGGCAGCTGGCTGACCTTCTCACCCTACTCCGACAGGCCGACAAACAGCTATCCCAGATAGAGAAGAGCGTTACGCATCTCCTGGTTGCCACCAAGCAGCTGCTGGAGATGCTGACCCAGTGGTCGCGCAAACAGGCCAAGGAGACAGAGGTCTCCGATGTGTACGTGCGCCTCGGATACGAGTTCAACCTGGCCTGTCGTGCCTTTGGCGCCATCGGCATGGACACCGCCGACCTGGGCCCTGTCCCTGACCTGCTACGCACCATTCTCGAGGACACCCTCAGCCAGGAGGCCTCCCCCCAGAGCCTCGACCGATACCTACCGCGCATACGAGACATCATCATCAACCTGCTGCACGGCCTGAAGAGGAAGCAGGCCAAACTACGCGCACGCCAGGCCAAGGAAGGAAAGCCGCTGCCCCCGCGACAAGGAAGTTCGGGCAGCTTCGAGCTCGGGGACGGCGCCGGCCAGCAGCCGAACCTCGAACATGCGCCCTCCTCGGCGTCCACCCAGTCCCCCCAGAAACGCTCGGTGACCGGCCACCGCCAGGGTGCTGGGCCCTACGACGAGGACCAGGCCTCCATATCCTCACGGAACAAGTCTCCGTCCCCCTGGCCCGGTGATCGCCCCGGCGCCAGCTTCTCCGAGCGGGAAGCCGGCAGCCATGAGGCCCACCGCTCCCTGGCTGGCTCGACCACAGCGTCTTCCATGTCTAGTTTCACCATGCAGAACATGCCCGTCCTTCCGCCCCATTCCGACTCTGAACCACAGTTCAACCGATCCGAATCCCCTTCTTTCACCATCCACAACTTTCCTCACCCGCCTCCCCCGATGCCGCCGTCTTCAAAACAGAATGACGCCATAGGCATGCTGCAGAGGTCCGGGGAACTCGAACGCCGCGCTTCTAGGAGATTTTCTGCGTATCAGCTGCAGAAGCATCTTGGCGCTTCTCCTAACGGCATCCCGGTATTGCCACCGCCACAGCACTCTCCTATCCCAAACCGCGGCCAGGACGTGCGGGAGTCCATGAACGCCGTGCGCCTCAGAGGGCCTCATCTCCACGATCGCCAGAGGTCCAAGAACCGTTTTGCCGACACTACCCCGAATCGCACTGCTTCTCCAGGTCGCCCAGGCGGGACGCCCAACCTCAAACTCGAGCCGACAACGACAGAACCGGCCCCCGGAAGCCCCTTACCAAGGACGCCAACGGACAAACTCCGGTCGCCACGAGAGTTTGAGAGCAGAGATGTTCCGCTCGTGGGCGCGCCTTCGTTGCCGGGCCTTCCGCAGATTGCTGAACGTGACTCATTCTCAGCTTCCCCCGAGCCAAAGAAACGGGAAGCCGTCGCTGAAAGCCAAACCCTAGGCCCCCAGAGCTCCGACAAGCCGCTTCACTCACCTTCTACTCCATCCCAAACCCATCAACCCGACTATACCCCCGAACATTCACCCCCACCCGTCAAAGATATCACTCTGTTTCTGCAGTATAAGAGCAAAATCAAGAAATACGTGCTTCCCGAGGGCTATGCCGGTCTCACGATTGCCAGGCTCCAGCTTGCATTCATAGAGAAGTTTGCCTGGAACACGCACAGTAACGGTGCCGATTTGCCTGAGATATATATACAGGATCCAGTGTCTGGCATCCGCCACGAACTCGAGGATCTTAGAGATGTAAAGGACCGATCCGTCCTTGTGCTTAATGTCGAGGTTCTAGACGAGGTCAGGAAGCACTTTGACGAAAGTGTCGGAGGCATCCGTACCATCGTCGAGAGCGTCCGCGATGTCATCGACGGCCACGGCACCTCGATCCAGCGTCTTATTGAACGCCAGCAAGAGACCTCTAAGGAAATCTCACGTCTTGCTACGCCTGGTGGCATATCTTCTCTCAGTACTCAGAAGTCCTCAGGGACAGCGACGGGCGGCAATGCTGCTGAACTTCAAGGCTTGCGTAACGACCTTGCCTCGCTCCGTCAAACATACACTGCCTTTACTTCTGATATTACCTCTTCCATGGGCACCATTCGCGCCAAGGCCAGCCAGGTCAAAGCCGCAGCAGACGAGGCTGCAATGCCATCGTTCGAAGGAGGTTCCGGCGTCGGCCACGACAGAGTTCAAGCTGGTAAGAAAGAGCTCGCCGATGAGTCTGAGAAGCTTGTTGCTCGCGTGGACGACTTGCAGGACCTAGTCGAGGACCTGCGAAAGGACGTCGTCACCCGCGGGGTACGGCCATTACCTCGCCAACTCGAGGCTGTTGGCCGAGACATCAGCGCCGTCACCAAGGAACTCAAGAAGATGCAAGACTTCCTGAAACGCGAGAAACCCATCTGGACTAAGATCTGGGAGAAAGAGCTACAGCTCGTCTGTGAGGAGCGAGACCAACTGACAATGCAAGAAGATCTGGCTATCGATCTAGAGGACGATCTCGAAAAGGCTACTCAGACCTTCGCGCTTGTTGAACAGGCTACTAAACAACAAGCCCTCGAGACGCCTGGCGCCAACCCCAACGGCGTCGTCCTCCGATCTGTCTCGCGGACACTCAACAACGTTAACCCTGCTGAGATAAAAGATAACCTACTAGGCGAAGTCCGCGCCCTGCAACCCAATCACGAAACCCGTGTCGAAGCCATCGAACGTGCCGAGAAGCTACGTCTAAAGGAACTAGAGAGCCGTCGAGGGGGCGAATTTCAGAAAGAACTCAGTACCTTCGTCGGCGGCGGCAAGCTAAAGACCAACGGCGGCTTCGAAGAGCTCGAAAGAGTGCGGCGCGAAAAGGAAGATAGTATCCGAAAGGAGGTCTGGGAGCGCATGCAAGGCATTATTTCCGCCGATCCCGAACCGACGCCTACCGAAGGCGACGCTCATGAACAAGCTCCCCAATTAGATTTTCCCGAAGAACAGACTGGCCAGGAGAACGTCGAGCAATTAGAGCAGAAAGGCGCTTCCGATGGAAAAGGTAACAAAGTTGACAACGTCGCCACCGCTGAGGCCGGTGGTAGTCAGGCCGGCAAGGGCCAATCTGACCGCCCATCTTCCGATACACCCGGTATGTCGGATAACGCTTCATAATGCAGTACCTGCGAGTTTATATATGGCGCTATTTTCTGATATAAGTGCGAGCCAGCTTCAGGCAAACGCCGCTCATCGTGGCTCAATGCCATCTTCGCGCCCTAACCGAGAACCCAGCCACTCCTTCATCTATACACTCACGCTACCTAGCATCATTTCATATCTCTACACCCACTCGCACCCGCACCATTTCATCTCATTGCTTAGCATCTCAATTTTCCTCCATCCATCTTACTACTTACTACCTTTCCTCAACCTAGCCCTCATCCTTCCCATTATCCTACCCGCCTCTACATAAATGATTGGTGAATCATTTTTTTCCCATGCTTATCATATTGTATGTTTCTGTCATCATGATTGATTCTGTGCTCCATGTCCGATACCCCAAATCTCAGTCTTTCTTTTTGTCGTCGTCCTCTTGTATTCCTGGTGGTCATGGCCCAGCTTGGTTTGGGTTTCTGAGTTTTTGGATCGGGAGAAATCAATTAATCTATCTATCTACTGTATATTCATCACCCTTCTGGGCATAGCTTTCGTGGTAGTCAAATCGAGTTCCGTATAGTGGCTACAATACCTTCTGACTACTTCATAACACTAAATTATATGCAAAGGAATTCGCTGATTTCGTCCGAATTCACGGAGCGGCACTTGATAAAGCAGCCATATTCTCATTTATTTGACTCCGAGATGGAATATTCCTAAAAATCCTCATCAATTCTTTCGATGCGCGTCTCTTTATTGGACAGATTTAGCTGAAGGCGCTTATAGTTTTTTGTATTCTACCCAATAAGACTGCCTCGTAATGACAAGGATATTTCCTTGAGACCTCAGAGCACGGCCGAAGTCGTCGAGTAAATCAACGTCAGACTTAGGTGCGCGTTGTTGCTATTCGTCTTCCTGTTTGACGGTCATCGTCGGCGATAGGAAGTATGCGGCTGCGGTGACTCCTCTGAATTGATTTGAGCTGTACTTCATAGGGCTACTCTGGTAACAGCTTGCCCAGGATGCGGATATCCAACGTCACCGCAAAGCGACCCGGAGGACATCATATTTCAGGTTCGATGTCAAAGATAATACCACGCATCTTGTACCTTCTCATCAATTTTCTACTATGTTTTGCTCTCCCCAGGACCGATGCGCAGCCTGGCAGTGACCTCGACCTCCAGCCACTGAATCAAACCACACTGGATGATATACTTACACGACATGCCGTGGCCCAGGGAGAGTTTCCCTCGCTAGTACGGAAGATGTCAGACGATCCTAGTCAGAAATTTTGGCCGAATTACTGGCACTTGGACGAGATGAAAGGGGATATCTCATCCCAGCCGCTGCATAGTGAGAGAGCGGTGAACGATGACTCCGTCCCCCAGCGAACAACAGGCCAAGGACATCAATCATCTCCAAATATCAAACCACCACTTTTATTGCATTCGTCTGAAAGCTCGGCGAAACTTCCATTAGTAGGTCGGCTATTACTGGGCAAACGAGGCTTCGAGTGTCCCGCAGGATCGTTACCGTGCACCTCTATTAATCGGCCAAAGAGCTGCTGCCACACAGGCGATGTATGTCTAATTGTGAAAGACACTGGCCTCGGCGATGTTGGTTGCTGTCCCCAAGGCCAGGACTGTTCGGGTCAATTGATATCTTGCCCCCAGGGGTTTTCCACTTGTCCAACGGAGTTGGGAGGCGGATGTTGTACGCCCGGATATACCTGCGTGGCTGACGGATGTTTACTCGTTTCAACTACGACAGTTATACTCACACGCTCCTCTTCGACAGTGACATCGATATCTACCATCAGCCAGACGACTACGGCAGCGCCACCACCACCACCTCCTCCTCCTTCATCCCCAAACCCAACGACGATGACTTCCCCAACCATCATGCCGCCGGGACGCCCTACATCTAATCCCTCAACAGTGACAAGTTTCACGTTCAGTATACCGGATATTTGCCCCATAGGCTTTTATGCCTGCAGCGCAGTATACGGAGGCGGATGCTGCCAGACAGATCGGGACTGTCACACGACTTCTTGCCCATCTACCGCCTCTCTGACCACGGTTCAAAGCAATGGAGTTACTGTCATTATACCTGCTACGAGTGCCCCTAACTCGGCATCTGCAACCCCATCCAGGAGATGCGCTCAAGGCTGGATGAGCTGTGCACCTAGTGATGACGGCGGTTGTTGTCCTAATGGGTACAATTGTGGTAAGGTCAGTTGCACGGCATTGGCTACAGGCATAGGAACCGGGACAATCGGAAAAGCGCAACCAGAGAACTTAGCGGTACACCTTACACCTATGCCTGTCACTTGGGTGATAGCCATGATATCCTGGATGCTAATAATCTGATATTCATATTAATGTCAATGCTTTTCAAACGCCTAGTTCATTGTTATAGGTTTGTCCATAATCATGTTCTTACGATTGTACATTTGGCTATGATAACTACAAGAATATATTGTTAAATTTAGAGTGTCAATATTTTCAGTAAAGGAAGACTATGAAAATAAAGGAGATAGCTGCATTATTGAAATGAAATCTTCTATTGAGTCTATATTGCCCCTTATTCTAAATCACATCAACTACTCCATATATATTTTAAATCAATATTCACAGGGCCACACCAAAATTCTCGTCACGATACCAGACCCAAGAAAAGTATTAATTGACCAAAAATGTAAAATATGTAAATCGAAAATCATCATCAAGCAATTTAAAGCTTGCTTCTCTCGTTCTTAACCAGCTCTTTGCTCATTGGGTATGGGTCAAAGGTCAGCTCGTTAAGAGGATTCTGCTCACTCGCGCGGTGGAACAGGTCCTCGTAAACCTTGCCATCGAACCTACCCAAGGAACTATCAAGCTGCCAGTCAGGGAAACTCCATGCATCAACAAGTCGAATAGCATGGGGGCGGATTTCATCAAGGAGTTTCATGACGGCCTTGGTTCGGGTGAGGATAATTTGTCTGACAGTAACAGCTCCAGAGGTGAAGAAGTCAGCGGACTCACGCTCCAGAGTGTGCAGAGAGTGGAGACGGAAAAGCTTTCGGAGGACATCGAGAGTTGGTTCGTCGACACCTAGAGCAGCGGCGGCCTCGGAAGCGGAGCTGGCTGGGAAAACGGCTTCGTAGAAGTTCTTGACGACAAGGTACTGGGAGTGGGCGGTGGAGAGTCTCCAGAAGTCGACGAGGAGGCTGTTCCAAGATCTCTTCTCCATGTCACGGTGCTTGAGGGCCTCGAAAGTTAGGTATGCGGTTCTCCAAGCGAAAGCGGCAACGATATCGGCGTCGTTTTCAAGCACATCGAAGGCAGCACCGGTATCACGGCGCGCTAGATAGGTTTCGAGGATAGCGCAGGTATCGTTCTTTGCTGGCTTGCCGGCGAAGACAGAGCGGGCAGATTTCAACAGCTATCATGAGGGTTAGTCTGAATGTCATAATGCTACGTGGAGGGACAGCGACTTACGTATCGGGCTACCTGCTGGGTCAACATGTAGTTGTCACCCTCCCAGGTGGTGGTGGGTAGGTAGTCGGAGTACCATGACCCGATTCCACTGTAGCTGCTGTAGCCGTGGCCTCCGCAAGCGCGGCGGCAAACTTCCAACCCCTCGGCAGCGATGGTACTTCCCAAAGCCTTCAGACCGCAGGATGTAGCATGGAGGTCAGCCAGGAGATCCGCGCCAGGGTTCAACTCTTCAGGGCCCGCACCCCTACTGCTTGCTTGCTTGCTAGCGGACTTCTTCATCAAGGCCTGGTTGTGGTCGTAGAGCGCCATCATGCCGCGTCCGGTGAAGTGAAGAGCAAAGGTGGCTGCAAGCAGAGGAAGCAGTCGAATTTGAACCATCTTGTAGTTCAAGACCTGGTTCTCGCCGGGCTCGTTGGCCGGGGCGTCACGGTCCTGAAACTGTCTTCGCACAGCACAGTATCTAGTAGCAATGGCCACACCACGGGCGAGGACACCGCCAGACTGAAGGACGATAGTAGATCGGACCCAGGTGAGGGTACCGTAGATCAGAGATGGAGAGGCAGGTCGGACATATTTATTGGTGTTTGGGTCGACGCCGGAGAAGCGAGCCAACATGTTGATATGGGGAATCTTCAGCTTGTTGAAAAGGAGGAAACCATTGTCCATAGTGCTTAGAGAAGTTTAGCACTCATCTTAAAGTCTTGGAGGTAGTAATCATAACTTACTTGTAACCGAACTTGGGGCCAATGTCACCAACATGAACGTTCTCGAGAGGCTGATGGGTCTTGAGATCTCGAATCTGCACCAAGAATGGGTGTGGTCCGTAGTTCTTGCCGCTGATATAGAGCTGGGCCATGACAACAGCGTGGTTGGCAGTCCTTCCGAGCGAGCCAATCCACCACTTGGAGGCAGTCAAGGAAGGCGAATGTATGGTAAAGGTCTTGTCCTCTGGATTCCAGGTGGCAGTGGTTTCAAGACCTCGGACGTTCGAACCGTGGCCCAATTCAGTCTGAGCGTAGCATCCAATGATCTCGTATCTCTCTGCTGGCTCCAAGAAGAGCTTCTGTTGCTCGGGTGTTCCCTGATTTCTGAGTGTGACCTATACACCACATGTTAGAAGTACGAAAAACTTATGGCAGAGCCGGCCTTACAAGGAACATGCTGGCGTGGAGACCGTAGGGAGTAGGCTCGCTGATCAGGTTGTTGGCCATGAGGAAATCATCCTCGGACCACTTATGCTGACGCTTGAGCTGCTCAAGACGCTTGGCTTTGGCAAGAGAACGCTTGACACGCTCAACACGGCCCAATGAATGATTCTGGGACTTGTCGAAGACCTCCTCATCTTTGATAACGGCGAGGATGCGGTCCTGTCTCTCGAGGACCGCTCTGGTGTGGAGGAGATCCGCAAGCTTCTCGACGGAGACATTGGACTGTTCCCGTTCCTGCGAGAGAAGCTCCGAGCCCTGAGGGCCCGCAGGCGTCAACTTCTTCACCCAATCCGGAGAAGAGACCATCGTGGCAGGCGTGTATATATATGTGCCCAATAAAGGTATCTGCTAAGGCAACGCCGGAACTCGAGGGGCAATGGCGACTGGAGGAAGAACGAGAACCTGGGGAAGAGGGAGAAGAGATAACCAAAAAGCCGCGGGGGACGGGGGAGGCCTAGATATAAGAGTGCAAATTGGGGGTCGCTAATTATCACAAGGCGCCGGCCGGTCGCTTTTTCGCCTTTGGAGCTGGAGGTTCGCGATTGCGTGTGGAAGCTGCAGCTTTTTGGCCGAGCGAAGATGCCGAGGCTCAGGGAGGACGGCCGCTTACCTCAGCAGGATCTGGGTGACTCAGCGGCTTTCTGGACCTCGGCCTGTGACAGCTGGAGGGCTCGGAGCGCTTCCTGTTGGCGGGCGGGCTGACGGGCAGCCTCCGCCAGGACGGGACCCTCTGTTCGTCATGCTAGCACTCGGAGGTTCAACGGCGTGCTGTAGCGGCCGCGACCCTAAGTAAAGCTGCTCTGCCGCCGTCTCACCGATGCGCTTATACTGGAGTCGAGCAGCATACACGTGACTACACCATCGGCACAAAGTAATTCCATTCCTTACTTACTCAGCGCCAAGAAACCGTCCCGAAAGGGCGAAACCGCCAAAAGGCGAGCGAGACGAGCGATATCGAAGCAACTTGCTGCTGCTCGTCCACGACAACGTCACTGCGGCCAGTCTCCCTCTCATCCCTCTTCCTTGGATGGCCTCGTGAAGCAGCTTATTTAGACGCACTCGGTCTCTCACGCGCGCCGCATCGCCGGAAACCCCCGTCAATTGGGCCGGCCACGTTAAAATCTCGGCATCGAACCTCATCCAACCCGACCACCTCCCCACCAAGGTCGTTCGTCTCGTCCGGGCTCCAGTCACCGGCCATTGTATCGTCATCCAGTCTCCTTCATCACTCACAGTCCTACTCCGACCATGTCTGCGCGTGCAGTTTCTCTCCCCGCGCGATCGCGGTGCCTGCTCCGAACTCCCCAGCATGCCCGTTTCTCAACCCAGCCGTCCCTGCTAGGCGGCGGTGGCCACTACGATCCACCCACTGGCTGGCTCTTCGGCGTCAAGCCAGGACACAAGTACGTCAAGGAGGGCTGGGAAAACCTCTTCTACTACGGCTTCTGCGGGAGTCTTCTCATTGCCGGCGTAGCCTACGCGTTCAAGCCTGACACATCGTACGTCGCATACAATTGTCCCACCATATGTTATATATGTCTTCAATAACTAATCATTGGTTCTCTCTCTCTCCAGGATACAAACATGGGCTCTTGAAGAGGCTCGAAGAAGACTCGAGAAAGAAGGCATCCTCGAGGATCCCGACAAAGCACAAAAACAATGATATCCTCTACTTCCACACGCCATACGATCTGCCTTCCTTCTAGACGTTTCTCGTTTTGCTGCCCTTGTTGTATATATGCCCTGTTTCGTCGGAGGAAAGTGAGAATTCGCGGTGGTTTAATTCGGCAGACGTTGGAGTTGAATGGTCCAAAGCAGATGGCCCTCAAAAGAGAACGCGATACACTCAGGGACGGCTTCAAGTGTTTAGAACAGTGCTAGACCTTCTCCTTTTTTTTCCGCATTATCTTTCGGTACCCCTGATCGGGAAATACTACCTGCCTTCTTTCTTTTTCCACCGAGGACGGAGCATCCGCAGTTGTTTTGCTTTGATATGTTTTATAGATAGGCCAATTGAATCCAGTCTGCCTGCATACCCTATTAGGTTCGATGCAAACACGGAATCTTGATATATCACCTGGTCATTTCTGTAGCATTTGTGACGTGGAATGTACCTTCAATAGCTGCTCTCCTATATTCCAAAAAAAAGAGATACCTTAATATTCCCTGAGATACTATTAGAGCAATGCCGGAGCCTTAGAGATAGAAATCAGCGCCTCTCCTATATAAAGCGACCTTCTCGGGAGCCCCAAATTCGTCACGTGATATCAAAATTCGCGGGCGTATCAGATAGCTATCAGAGATCGCAATTGTACAATCTTTAGTGGGCTTCTGCAGCACTTGACATTATTATGACAAGGAATTTCTATACTCCTTTCTGAGATTGTGTCTCTCGCGACGCTGTGGTCCGCAAATTCTTACGACCATTCCTTCACGAAGATCCGGAATACTTGATATAATCCACTTGCGCATCGTCCGACAAGAGATCTCTTTAGTACCTGTTGATATTGTCAATCTCAGAGACATCGTCTCGATACTGTTTTCATCATGAAAAGCCTAAGGAGGAATCCTTCCTTAAATCCACACGCCTCGAATGTTTCCAGCAAAATATTTGTACGGTCGACAAAGAGTGGAAAGGTTCAAAAGATTGTGCGAGAGCTGTATCTTAGACAGGATATCCCCTGCTCTTCGAAACTATGCACCACATGTCTTTCATACGCCCCTACAGATGCCAACGGTATTGGTAAGTGCGAACCCAAAGTGCGCTCAAAAAAGAGATGCCTACTAATCTGGAATGCGCTTCAGTGACCCCATTTGTTCTATCGGAGAGACCAGCCGGCACGAAACGATTTCCACAAGGCCACTATATAATCCCCGATACAAACGCTTTTCTAAATGCCATGGATATCTTCGAGCAACCAAGCGCGTTTTACGATGTCATCGTTCTCCAAACCGTTCTGGAGGAGCTGAAAAACCAGTCTTTACCGCTATATAATCGCTTGATATCATTAATTAGAAGCGAGGAAAAGAGATATTATTTGTTTTTCAACGAATTTCGGATGGAGACACACGTCAGGAGGAACGCCGAGGAAAGCATCAATGACCGAAACGATAGGGCCGTACGAGTCGCTGCAAAGTGGTATGCAGACCATCTACAAGAAGTGAAAAGCAAAGGGTCAAAGGGTCAAAACATTCCAGCCATCGTGGTGCTTACGGACGACAAAGAAAATGCTCGCAAATCCAGTAGAGAAGGCGTTATTGCCCTATCGCTGGCCGAGTACATCTCCGGCCTGGAAGACGCGGACAGACTTCTCGATATGGTGAATGAGTCAAGGCTAGCCCGTGACGCAAAGCCAAAAAAAGGGGAGATGCTATACCCCGAATACTATTCGATGTCCAAAATGATGACTCTTGTCAGAGCTGGCGCTCTACACCAAGGGATATTTAACGTGTCTCCCTACAACTATCTGGAAGGAACCGTAAATGTTCCCGCTTTTGACAAGTCTCTTCTTATCTTAGGTCGAGACAATAGCAATAGAGCGATTGCCGGAGATATCGTTGTTGTCGAGGTCTTGCCGAAAGAGCAGTGGAAGACTCCGTCATCTAAGATCGTGGACGAGGAAGCCTTGACGAAAGACGACAACCCGGAAACAGAGGAAGTCGAAGCTGTAGTGACAGAGCGCGAGAGAAAAGCGCTCCAGGATGAGGTTCGAAAAGCCCATGGGTCAGGTACTGAGAGCCGCCCTCAGCCAACCGCCAGAGTGGTAGGTATTATAAAGAGGAATTGGCGTCAGTATGTCGGACATATCGATGGTTCGTCTAGCTCTCAGGCTTCGTCGGCCGGCCGGCGGCAACAGACCGTTTTCGTTATACCCATGGACAAACGAGTACCGAAAATACGGATGCGCACCCGGCAAGCGAACGAACTCCTGGGTCAAAGAATATTAGTCACGGTCGATTCTTGGGATAGAGATTCTCGGTATCCGATGGGTCACTTCGTTCGCTCACTCGGTGAAGTCGAGACGAAAGGAGCGGAAACGGAGGCCCTTTTGCTGGAATATGATGTGCAATACAAACCGTTCCCAAAAACAGTGCTGGATTGTCTTCCCAAAGAGGGCCATGATTGGAAAGTCCCTCAGGATTTGTCTGATCCAGGTTGGAAGGACAGAAAGGATCTGCGGGAGCTACTCGTATGTAGCATCGACCCGCCTGGCTGTCAAGATATCGATGACGCTCTGCATTCGCGGCCTTTACCGAATGGCAATATCGAGGTCGGCGTCCACATTGCAGACGTCTCTAATTTCGTTCGACCAAACAATGCAATGGACACCGAAGCCAGCATGCGAGGAACAACCGTCTATTTGGTGGACAAGCGCATAGACATGCTCCCCATGCTCCTTGGAACCGATCTTTGCTCCCTGAAACCCCACGTCGAGCGCTATGCATTCTCCGTCCTTTGGGAACTGACTCCTGATGCAGAGATTGTCTCTGCAAATTTCACCAAATCCGTTATCTTCTCCCGTGAGGCATTCAGCTACGAACAGGCACAATTACGTATCGATGACCCGTCGAAGACGGATGACCTAACAGCAAGCATGCGTACTTTGCTCAAGCTGTCTAAGCTTCTTCGTCAAAAACGAATGGACGCAGGAGCCTTAAACCTTGCATCGCCGGAAGTTCGCATCGAGACGGATTCTGAGCTTTCAGACCCTGTGGCGGACGTCAAGACTAAGGCTCTTCTGGATACCAACAGCCTCGTTGAGGAATTTATGCTTCTCGCCAATATTTCGGTTGCCGCGAGAATCTACGAATCGTTCCCACAAACTGCGCTCCTTCGACGACACGCGACGCCGCCGCCATCAAACTTCGAGGAACTAATCAACCAACTCTCGAAAAAGCGCGGCCTCACCCTCGACGTTTCTAGCTCCCTTGCCCTGGCTAACTCCTTAGACACCTGCATCGATGATAGAAACCCATTCTTCAACACCCTGATACGTATCCTAGCAACTCGATGCATGACCTCCGCCGAGTACTTTTGCGCCGGAGCACACTCTGAGTCCGAATTCAGGCATTATGGTTTAGCCTCGCATATCTATACCCATTTCACTTCCCCTATACGGCGATACGCCGACTTGGTCGTGCACCGACAGCTAGCGGCCGCGATCGGGTACGAGGGAATCGGCGCTTCCGCCGGAGAAGGCCTAGCTACCCGCAGCAAGCTCGAGGACGTCTGCAAAAACATCAATCACAGACACCGCAATGCACAGTTTGCCGGCAGAGCCAGTATAGAATACTACGTCGGCCAGGCGCTGAAGGCTCGAGGTGAGCAGGAAGCAAAACGCCTTGGGTCCGCGGTTGCACCGGGTGTGGATGAGGAAGGCTACGTCATGCGAGTTTTTGATAACGGCGTGGTGGTATTCATCCCACGTTTTGGCATCGAGGGAGTTGTCAGACTAGAGGATTTTGTTCTTGATGGCCGACAAACCAATGAGGTACTGGACCCGGAAGCCAGCAAGGTAGTAGCGGCTAGAAGAGAGAGCGAATTTGACAATGAACAATACTCGCTGAAGGTATGGGAGAAGGAGGGCGGAGAATTAGGCGAGGGCGTCAAGTCCCGACCGGGCTCGAAGAAGATGGCTGTTGAGTTGTTCGACAAGGTCAAGGTCAATGTCAGTTCTGTGAAGGAGGAAAAGGGACGCGGAGCCGGCAAACGGAGAGTACGGGT
This sequence comes from Onygena corvina, assembly GCA_000812245.1. Classification (NCBI taxonomy): domain Eukaryota; kingdom Fungi; phylum Ascomycota; class Eurotiomycetes; order Onygenales; family Onygenaceae; genus Onygena; species Onygena corvina. The sequence continues at coordinate 26,120 of JWPT01000067.1, read as the reverse complement.
ATTGATCTTGGAAAAGGCTTGAGACTGCATCTTTTTCTAGGATGTAAAGTGTTAACGGCTTAAGGGACATAGATGCGAAAAGAGAAATTAAATGTCATAAAATATGTTCATCAGTTTATATATGGTAAGGAGGTACTCCGTATATGCGCAGCCAATGCATCCAACAATCCGTCTAAACCAAAACAGCTTCTATTAAACGAGCTTCCAAGAGACCATCCTGCGCGCGAGAGGTAAAGGAGACCACAGATTCGCGTCTACAGCGGTCGATGGCGGAGCGACGGCGCCCTCTGCCCCGCCGGTGGCTTGTATAACGGTCGTGCAGCTAGTGATAGGATCGTCCATCGCGGCAGACGCGACAATGCCTGCGCTATGATTGCCTGCAGCGGCGTGCTGCATTGCAATCCTCTCGTTGTCACCGATCTTCCAGCCTCGAGTAACCAACAGGAAGAACCCTGGAGCCACATAGACAAGACCTGCAAAGACCTGGGCGTATGTATAGGAGCTCAGGACACCCGATCCGCGCCTGAGGAGCAGGGCGATGGGCTCTGCCACCGTCGTCGCAGGCACCATGGCGACCCAGGTCAGACTCAGGCCGCCCGGAAGTTCCTGCATACCGACCACCTCTGCGCAGACGGGGACGATGGTGGTCCAGAAAGTGCCGGCTACGGTGCCTACAATGACAGCGAAGAAGGAGAGCACTCCCATGCTGTCAGACGGAATCCAGACGGCCAGACAGAGAATGCCGCAGAAGACGGTGAAGAGGATTGCCATGTTGAAGCGACCATACCGGTCACTGGCGAGACCGACGACCGGCCGTCCAAGCGCCTGGCCCAGGTTCAGCAGTGCGCCAGCTATGCTCCCTTGCTTCTGCGAGAGGCCAATCGAGAGCGCGAAGTTGGGCAGACTGAACAGTACCGCCACGTAGCCGAGGAGGCACAGCATACCCCAGGCCTGGAGGAAGAGGAACTCGGGCCGCTTGAGCAGCGGGAAGTGAAAGGCACGATACCTGCTGCCAATGGCCTTGTTGCGGTCCCGTAACAGGTTGGCGGCGACCAGGTTCACCGCAAAGGAACACAGGCCAAGGACGCGAAAGGTCCATCCTAGTCCAACGCTCGGGAGCAGCGAGCCGGCGGCGAGCGAGTACGCCAGTCCGCCCAGGCCCGAGCCGGCGGCAGCGAGGGAATTGGCGATGCTTCGCTTCCGCTGGAACCACTGGGGTATGATGCTCACGGAGGAGACAAAGATCACGCCTAGGCCTAGCCCGAAACACACGCCCTGCGAAAGGAAGATGTGCCATTTCCGCGTCGCAAACGACGCTCCGACGAAAGACAAGGTCTGGAGGACAACGCCGAAGTTGATTACGGCCCGATTGCCGTAGAGGTGTACCATATGGGTGACGAGGGGTGAGATGAGCAGGCAGCAAGACATGCTCAGGCCGCCGGTGAAGGCATATTCAACGGGACTGGTGTTTGGGAATATCTCCTTTTCAAGGTAGTAAGAGAGGAACACGCCATAGGACTATATCGGGAGTTAATCTTTGCTTCCAGATCCCAAACCAAAAAAAGACTCACGCTGTTCACGCCCCAGGTGTTGGCATTGATGAGACAGGCGCACAGAACACACACCCAGCCATAGCCTCCATCCGGCGGGACGTCAAGGTCTTTTCCCAGCTCCAGGCCATCTTCCGACCCGGGATGAGCATCGCAATTGACATTGACGCTGTTGTGGCCCCTGCTCTTCTCCGTCTCCCGCGCAGCGATACTACTACTGTCGGGTGTAGGATTCCCTGCCATCCCAAACTACCTTGGTATCGGACTATATAAGTCTTCAGGTATCTTCTCGCCATAGCAACCCATTCCTATCTACAAGAGTGCCTCTCTTTTATATAACGTCTGCTTCGGCTTACCCACCGCACCAAGGATGAGTCTTAGCCGAAGCAGCAGCCCGCTTTTACTCGTGTTTCTATCACCCGAACCCGAGCTGCACGAACCCATCCTGCCGACGGTTCCGATGGAGACAACATGAATCCTATTTTAGATATCCTTCTAACAGTAAGAGCAAGCAGATTACCAAGGCCATAGTGTTCTCCTGAGGCAGTAGAAGACCTTGTAGATGGGAGCGATAGAAAGAATGTACTCTTAGTTCTGTTCTGTTCTCAAAAAAAAATCAAAAAGAAAAAAGAATGGAAGAGTGACCAACGCAGGACTCGAACCTGCAATCTCCTGATTCGTAGTCAGGCGCCTTAACCAATTGGGCCAGTTGGCCGGACTCGTTATACCTCGGAACCCGCCGAGAGACCATTTGCTGGCTCAACCAGACATCGACCTTGCGTTAGGAGGAGAAGGGGACAAGGATAGATCTCGCGACTGCGCAACAGAGTATTTCCTATGACGGAGACCCAAGGACCGGTACGAGAGCTGTATTTGAATTAGTAGATCTATCCGTCTGAACAAGATGCAGCGCTGAGTCAGCAATGCGTTGGCCTCGCAACCGGCGAAGCTTCGACTTGGCCGCTGTTGATACGCCCAAAACACGAAGCATCCGGCGTGCACGGCGAGGTGGACACGACCACCCCAGGCGGATCCAAAACACTGGGCTGGGGAATAAAAGCTGGCCCGCCCGCGTGCCACCTGATCGCCGTTGCGAAGGCCCATTGACCCCGTCCTCCTTGTCTCGCTACTCCGTACACTGGTCATCACCGCCCTGTCTGCTTGATATACTGCAGCAATGTACGGCGTCAGGCTCAAGGGCAGCCAGCGGAAGGTGTCTCCGCCCGGCCCTACGTTCATGAGCGACGATCAGCTCGGTGAGTGCGGCTTAGCCTGTTTACGGAAGCCTGAGGCTAACATGGCGTGAAGGGACTTACCTGCGAGACCTCCGAACATCCCGCCCACCACGGCCCAATGGCTCGCGGCCACTTCCCCCAAAGGACCCTGGGCCCGCTCCTGTCAACATAGTTGATGTTCCGGCTCGGCCAGCCTCCTCGTTTGCCCTCAGACCATCTGACAGTGGTCATTCACGGACGGGCTCTAGAGACGTCATTCCACGCTCAGCTAGCGCTCTCTCACATCGACGGACTACCTCGGAACTCTCGTCACTTACCACCAGCTCAGGCGGGACGCCAGTGATCCCCGAGGGTGAGGTGTTCAACGGGACAAGAAACATAACCCAGTCAGGGAGCAACCTGTCACCAACAACTGCAGGCGTGCCATACATAGAACGCGGCCAGAGATGGGTTGAAAGGCAGGAGGTCCGGTCACTCAGGACAGCGTTGGAAGAAATGGATGTGCAGGACGACGAGAACCGACTGTTTGAGGCAGCCCAGGACGAGGCAACAGAGCTTGTGTTGGAGCACCAGACTAACGGGCTTCCTTCAAAGGACCCCAATGCGGCATACAGGAACCCGGACTTGAAGAGCACTGGTAGCAGACTGCGGCAATACCTAGAAAGAAACACTCACGCGAGGACATCGAGCCTGACCTCGCCCATTTCAGGTCAACATAAGCCTGAAACCACGCGGTCGGCATCCGACAGTTCAAGTGGAAGCAGTTCTGGCACAGAGAAGCCCTCTGCAGGCAGCAAAGCTCCAAGAAGCGGACTCAAAACTGCTGTTCCTGATGATACCCCAGTGCTGACCATATCAAAGAACGGGACCCTGCGACGAAAGCGAAGGGTTAATTTCGCTCTGCCCGAAGGTGAAGATACTTCGAAAAGTGACGCTCCACCTGCAGAGAGCGCTAGAAGGTCTATCAGTGGTGGCTCGTCTAAGGGCCTGTTCAGAAACCCGGAGGACTCTATTTACGAAGAACCTGAGGATACAACGGCCACAATGGAAAAGACGAATGTTTCTCGACCCGCTGACACAGACTTGGCTTTGACAGTCAAGCCTCACAATTCCGTGCTCAGAGGCGCTCGGCCGCTGCCAAATCGATGGGCTACCGTGCCTACGGCAGAAAAACCGCCAAACCGCTTTGATATACACAAGAATCCACCGAGTCAGACGAGAAATCCCATCTACACCACGAACTCCTACACTCCACGCGAAGCGACACCAGAGCTGGAGAATCAACAGGAGATTCCGACCAAGAATGGAATTGAAATTCGGGACGAGGATATTCGTGCCGCTACAAGTATGAAGCTGAGTGATCGAAGCGCGAAGCTTCCAATGCCTTCTGCCGTGAGTGACAGGCCTGGGCGTCCAATCGTCAGCTTTGACCCTGAATGGAAGGAACCGAGAAGAGATCAGTCAACCGAGTCACAAGGTACGGATAGCTCCCGAAGTAGTAGCTCTCTCACTCGGCCTACGAATACTAGTGTCACTCCAATAGCCCCTACCCCTATACCAGAAGTGAATAAAAGCGTCCCATCAGTGCCAACAATCAGCATCGAAGGTGAAGGGATCACTGCACCTGAACCAGACATTCGGATATCCACACTTGGGCCTACTTTGTCCGAGATGGAACTTGCAGGGCAACGTGAGCAGAAAAGAGAACTGCCCAATCCTAGACAAACACATTTCAACCGCCGCTCGGATGTCGTGAACGCCGGAGTCGAGAGATACCAGTCTCTTTCTAGATCAGGTGTTCCAAAGGCAACGTGCGTTGCCTGTGATTTATCCATAGCAGGCCGTATGGTCACTGCCAGCTCTTACCGCCTCCATCCTGAATGTTTCAATTGTTTCCACTGCCACACTCCTCTTGAGTGCGTTGCTTTCTACCCCGAGCCAGACGAGAAACGCAAAGAAAGGATATCACAGATGGAATATCGACATGGTGGGCCAGAGCTCGACGTCCCACGGTTCTACTGCCATCTAGATTTCCACGAACTGTTCAGCCCACGCTGCAAGAGCTGCAAAACACCCATTGAGGGAGAAGTCATCGTCGCGTGCGGCTCTACGTGGCACGCCGGCCACTTCTTCTGTGCTGAATGCGGCGACCCTTTCACGCCCGCAACCCCTTTTGTCGAGAAGGAAGGGTTTGCATGGTGCATTCAATGCCACTCCCGACGAACCGCATCAAAATGCAAGGCATGCAGAAAACCTGTCCTCGACGATGTAGTCGTGTCCGCACTCGGAGGCCAGTGGCATGATGAATGTTTTCGGTGTAACGAATGCCAGGGCTCCTTTGGACCTGATGGACGCTTTTTCGTAAGACAGGGAAAGCCCAAGGTAAGTGCCAAGGGCAGACAGATCGGTGGCCCGGTCGAGCTACCGGTCTGCGAGTCTTGTGAGTCAAAGAGGTTAAAGGCATGATTTTGCATGAGCGTATCCATATCATTCTTTTTCAACTTGGTCGATTTTCATTATCTATCTATTTTGGGCATAGTCATCATGATCTCCTTTTGGTCATTCCATAGCGTAGGGGAGCCAGCTATTGATACTTTTCACAATTCAAGTTTTCTTTTGTAGTCTCACTCTATTACTTTCTCTATCTCTTCTTTCTATACATACAGAGGCTAACTAACAAGCCCATTCGGGATCGGCTTTCCTTCTCCACACAGCCACGAATTTTTGCCCATCGTTTCTAGTCACTTTCTTTCCTTCCTCCGTTTCTTCCTTCATGACTCGAACGCATTCATCCCTTTCAAGTTCCTCCTCGCTTACCCGCTCCCAAAGCTCAGCAATATCATGAGAATTATAATCGTCTTTTGCACTTTTACTATCAAAATGCGAAACCATCCACAGATGCAAGTCTTCTACATCGGTAATGGTATACAACATCCCACCGGGCCGTAAAACATAAGCATATTCAGCATTCAGCGACGTTGACACAATGCGCGCCTTGTGTTTCCGTGCCTTGAAATGTGGATCCGGAAAACATATAAATATTTTGGACAGCTGGTGGTGTGAGAAGAAATTGGGTAGAAATTTCATGGTGTTCGATCGGATGGCAGATATGTTTTGGTAGTTCGGTTGTCCTGGGAGGTTTGTCGCGCAGTTGGAGGAGGGAATAGCTCCAGAACTACTTTCCTGAATAGCTGGAGGTTCCGCATTGGTGTCCTGTGGTAAGCTTGGAGGTGGCTGTCGTGATCGTAGCGCTTTTATACGTTCAGTCACGTACTCTAGCACTTGTGCACGTATTTCCATGCCTTGGACAGTTCAGTAAATTGACTCTTATCACTTCATGCCAAAAAGAAGAGCTCATTCCAAAACGTACCAACCATCAATGTGTCTGGCATCAATGGCGCCAGTGCAACCAATAGTCCTCCAAACCCGCACCCAATATCAGCAACTTCAACATTCTTCGTTAATTTCCTCGCCCCTGAAAGATTTACGATGCTCGAATCGGGGTTGATATAAGCGGGATACATCGATGACCAGTCCATGTGTTCCGGGCTGATAGGACTAAAAGCAGTTTACTGGTCAGCTATACTTCCAACTCTCAAAACAAGCGTAAAGAAGAAGTCGATTACTATAGCGTACTAATCCAATTGATGGTCTGAGAAGGGATTCGCATGCGCCCTTTGACGATAGAGCTTTTTGCTTGGAAGCTTTATTTGTCCATTCTCGTCTGTTGTATCTTTGGGTGTTTTCTGGGGACCGGAGCGCCGTTGGCGCTTTTTATCAGGCGTTGACATGTTCAAATGCAGTGGTAAAGATCTGGCAGCATGTATATCCCTGCGTCGCTGTCTTGCGCAATCGCGACAGGAAAACGGGCGCAGCTTGATAGTTGAAAGCGCTTTTTCCGCTGATCCCCACGCCACAATCTTATCTTATCAGCCAATCTAGGTAACTATTAAAAGGCGGACCATCCGCACCTCTTTCTCCAGCTTTGACGGCGACCTGCTAAAGATCAATAAAAGATGGCATCTACACAAGGGATAACAGGCACTGAACACCTCAATGATCTCAATAAATTCACGTTTCCCCGTAGTTACTCGTTTCCGCCGTTCTTCTCCTTGCAGCCCAACGCCACAACCCGCCAGGAGCAGTTCCAGAAGTGGTCAGCATTGATTCAGTCCTACTGTCAACATCACCGAATATACCGTATCTCGCTTGTCGACAGTATCTCTTCCCCTCTATTCAATAACGCCGCACTACAGAAGCACCTGAGCCTGGCTGATGCTACTACTATCGTGGATTGGATGACCACTACTGCTGGTGGGAAACGAGCTGAATGGCTTGGTAGTGAGCGAACCATAGCGTGGATTTGGTGGAAGAGACCGGAGGAATGGGCAAGTGTTCTGGAAAATTGGGTGAGTAGTACCAATGTGGTCATCATATGCGTTCCGGTTACTTATCAATATTTCGGCTTGTAGGTCGAAGAAACCGCGCAGAAGAATACAGTCCTCACTCTTTACGAGCTGATGCAAGGAGAGTCGACCATTTCACAGGGTGCGTACTATATCACGCTCAGTTTGTATTTTGCTGCTAATCTTTGTACATTGTAGAGTTCCATCAGATGGATCCTGAAGTCATGCAGAAATCCCTCCAAGTGCTCGTCAAACGGGGGAAGGCCCAAATATTCGGAAGTGAAGACCAACAAGGCGTTAAGTTCTTCTAGACGAGCAAAAACAAACGGCCTCACCAACCCTGCACGATGAGCGACCTTACTCGGCCCAGAGACATGAGACGCCTAATTGATCCCGATCACGATGGGTTGAAAGGATACACAACTGTACAAACTTGAGAACTAAACAGACTCCCACATCACGAATCTTCTTGGATGTTCGTAAAAAACTCCGATACTACCAAAACGTTTCGATTCAGGAATAGTACAATGTGTCTCATGTCTTTCATGAATTGGCAGCACTGGGCTACCAGTCATTCTACTACTCAACCTCTTTAGGATGCTCATAAGAATCGGCGGACCGCCACTCCTGAGACAATGCGATATCCAGAATCCAGTCCGTTTTGACAATCCTGGGTACTCGCCTCGCGTCTTGAGCCATCGTGCGGAACTTTTGCCAAAGCTTAGCACTTCCTTTGTCGACGGCGCTTATAAGGAAGACATCCTCTGCGTCACCCTGATTAGGAGCGTCCGTCACCCCACGTCGACCACTGATCACTGTGCCAGAGCGGCCCCTGTACAAAATGCACTGCCCTCCATTCGCCTCGATAATGGATTGAAATGCTTCAAAGCCTCCGTTGACTTTTTCCTCACAGTAAATAGTGTGTCCACTAAGTAGCTTTTGTTTGTTGGTTTGCGCTTTCTGCCTAGCGTCCTCTAGAACGAAATTGAATTTTTTCTCCGAGGCTTTGTCTTTAAGGATATATTTGTTTGGATCCAACATTGTCTCCTTCTCTAGGCAGTCCGTTATGAAGTTAGTGTTGATAATCATTGGTGCATACGCTAATGCATTGACAAATTTCAAGGTTCTTTTGATCGTAGGTGCAACTAAGTGAGTACACTTTGAGGGATCAGTGACTATAGAGATTCCAAAACCTCTAAGCCGAAGCTTTATGGATATGCAATATTAGCTTAGTCGAGCTTAAGTATTTCCAGTGGATCAGTGAGCTGTGTATGGGGGCTACTTACCCGTTCTGAACCTTCCAGCTTTGGTTCATCGAGCCATCTCGTAAAGCCGGTGATCAGGAGTCGCATTGAAATAGGTTGCTTAGATACCTTCAATTTCTTGGCTTCAACGGCTTCTTCTGTATCTGATCCAGAAGTAGAAGGTTCTGCTGATCTCTTTCTGACTGTTTCAACCTCGTCGGCCTTCCTTCTTCCTCCGTAAATAACACCACCAACCCGCTTAGATTCCTTTTCAAATAGAGATATATCGGGGGCAAGACTTTGCAACCTTGCAGCGGCAATGTCTTTAGACTTGCGGCTACCAGTAGTAGATGGCGTTTCGTTTTCTTTACCAATGTCAATAAATCTTGAGGGAATAGGGGTCTGTAAAATTTTCTCTTTAGTTTTCTTAGCCGACTTCGTAATGCTGTCAGGTTCATTCGCTGGAGTCTCCGTAGCCAGTTTATTGCTAGCCTTACGTCCAGAGACTGGAGTTTTTGCCTCTTTGGATGGCCTATTCAGCGATACCTTACTGTCCTTCTTCCGAACTGCAGGCGATTTTTTGGGACCTGGAGTTTGCTCCGCAGGGAAGAAGTGTTCTTCCACCGCAAATCGGTCAATGCGCGTTTGGCCAACAACCTCACTGAGATTCGTTCCACGAGGAAAATGTGAGTATCGCGGATCTGTGACCGTTTGCTCCCGCCACCTTGCATAACTCTCTTCAAGCCAAAGGTGATTGACAATGTGTAGGTTCCACTCCCTTGCGGCTGTGCATTTCTCGCTATTACCATGGCCGGTTAAAAGATGGGTGTTTTCCTGTTTCAGCGTTTTCGTGGACTCGGCGCCCGCAGCGGCGATTAGATTCTCAAGATAAATTCTGGCTTCTCCAGCATAGTTGGATAGGCTTATCTTATATTCGCCAAAGCCAGGAATTCCGCTTCGTGCAAGAGGATAGTGAAGTAGCCTACGCAAGGGAGATGTCCATGCGTTGTGAGTGATTAGATGGTATAACCAGGAGAGGTTTCCAACGTCTTTCCCAGATCTCGATGCTAATTTGTAGTTATCTCCTTCACGATAACGACAAACAAAGATATCCGACTCTGGAACCTGACTGGTAATTTTTCCACCACTTTCAAGTATTATTTGTTCAATAGAGCTAAGCGTGCGCGTTGCTACATCCAAGTCGTCAGATATCATCACGGTCTTCCCTTTAAATACCGTCAGGTCTTTCCTTGGTTCGCCAGATGATACAGTCATGTCCGGAATCTCGTTGGGTTCCGGTGTAGAGGCCCCGATTATGTTTTTGTTTTGAGAGATTGGCATAGGACATTTGAAGCCCATGCGCAGAATCTCCGGGTTTGGTAGAAGATACGGTCGCTCATCGATTCTTTTTCCAAGTTTGAGGCAGTCGTCGAACCTACTCACGGGTTAGATACAAGAGCTCCAGTAGACTAGGAATTCACCGATATCATACTTACCAATGTGGCAGTACTATCTTGGTTATAAGGCCCCTTTTCTGGGCAGCCTTACATTTATCAGTCATCACCAGGGTGACGAGATGCGTCGTGCTACTAGTTATCCGAGAAGTGTAGGTACCACCCATAGCCAGGACTCCGCCAATGATCGCGGCTTTATCACCTTCAGGAAGGTCCTCGCAAGTGACTATCACATCGTTCAAGAAAAGTCGAGGGTCAGGGTTGAACTGCCGGGGATTGAGCAGTTTGTGCTTTGAGAGCGAGACCCGGACCCATTGAGGCTTCACGACCGGGATAAATCCGTCGCATGCTGCGTCATGGCCAGAGAAGTCTATCGTTGTAGAGATAATGTAATCGAATGTGTTGATAGCAGGGACGGGTGTTTGTGGTTGATGGATCACTACCTCGCTCGCGCCGTTCTCTTGCAAGGTGGTAGATAGCTACAGATAGGATCAGTTTAGAGCCTTTCCACCGATTCTTAAAGGGAGGAAGAACAACCCACACTTTCTGCGAGCGCAGTATCCAATTGCGGCGAGTTGATGATGCAGATTCGGCGTGAGCTGAACAGTCCCTCTTCCGCCATACTTGCTGGCTTCTCAGACAGAATAGATGTTTGTAATTAGAATGTGTTTCTCAGATCCTCCTGAGAGTGGTTATGCTCTTCCACCATCTGTCTAAAGATAAAGAATAAAAAGTACGCGCTATCGAATCATCATCAACGCGTCAATCATACGGGAAATGGAATCGCGTGTTCGCGGTTCCCAATGTTAGTCATCATGTCACGTGCCGGACTCCCACGCGGCAAATATCCGTTGGCAGAACCACCACTTTGGAAGCAATGTCGATCAAGAATCGTAACAATATCAAATTACACGACATTATATGCTTTCCTACGCTTTAACCAATCATTCTGCTGATATTTGACATTATACCTCAATCCTCTTGCAGTCAAACATGTTGATCACGTTCCTTGCAGTTAATCCTCCATGCTCTGTACTCACTATCGCTCGCATAAAACCGAAATTTCTTCTTTGGTTGTGCCGATGTTTTTTGTGATTATCCCTTTATACCCCTTATAATCAAACAACGATTTGGATTACCCATTTATCCAAATAAGACTGCTATTCAGACAAGTCCTCCGATTAAAATTGGTTGCCCACCATCACTGCCCAGGAAGAGAATCTAGCGCGGGACTGTTGCCCACCGTACGTTCTTGAGGAGGAGGACGGCGCCTTCGATGACGCGGCCACCTACACCTGGCCGCCGACGTCCATGAGTCGCCAGAGCTAGTCTGCGACGAGTGTTCCCACGCCTTCCGCTCGCAAAGGGAAAAGCAAGCCCATCTCTATTGACGAAAGCACATGAGACTAATTTACGACATAAATCTGCTACAAAGGAATGGAACCCACTGCCATGGTCTACTGCTTCTCCTGGTGCCGCTTCTTCTTCTTCCGTAACAACAAACGCGCAGATGGACTAGGAAAGTTATACTCAAATGCCGTGATACCTGCTGGGTGTCCCTTCTGGTCAAGCTTAAAATCATACTCGGTCAGTAACGTGCCGATAACCATCTTGATAACGTTGGAAGCCATGAACCGGCCAGGGCAGGAGTTTTGGCCATGTCCAAAATGCAAGTCTGACAAGCTGGTTGTCGTGAATTGATGCCGGTGCGACTCTGCTTTTGTCTGGCGCATGCGGTAGTATCGAAGGCCATCAAACTTTGTTGGATCAGATACGCTGTCATGCTGGATTGGGACGATGGCAAATTCCACGTGAGCACCCGCCGGGAGAAACAGGCCATCACTGAGGACTGTATCTTTCAGGATCTTGCGCTTATAGCCCACTGAAAACAAGGGGTTAGTCATGTGAATAGAATGGAACGATGTGGGGGTGGGGGGAGACAGACTTAGGCTTGGGGGGTTCATTCTTTGCGATTCCTTCATGAAGCTATCTAGCTTGCGCATCTTGAGCAGGGTTGTTTTCTTCCATCCGCCGTCGAGGTCGATTGCGTCTTGAACTTCTTGGCGCAATTCATCCTGATATTCGGGGTAAGCGCACAGGTCGTATAAGCATTCTGTAAGCGCCATGGCGGTGGTATGATTCGATGCAAGGGAAAGCGAAAGCGCCATGGCCGCTAGGCTAAGTGGCTCGGCGTCTCGGCCCTCGGCCTGCTCGATCAGATACTGCAGGACATCTGGAAATTCCGACTTGCCCATTTGTGATATTTCATAGGCTCGTTCCGCCACGATTCGCTTTCGGTAGCGGATGTATGGGAGAAGGATACGCCTAGCCTTCCAGTAGTTCCAAGTTATCTCCCACGAACAGGGCAGGAACCATGAAGCCAGGGTTTTGAAACCATATGGGACGAGCCGGATAGAAATGGCAGTCTTGAAAATGTTGTTCAGGTAGTTCTCTGCCGCGTGGAGCCAGGCTTTATCGTCACGAAGCTCTTTGCCGCCGAAGATGCGAGCAGAAATCCGGCCAACAGTTCTGTGAATCGTGTGAAAGGCTTCCACACTGGTCCATTCGTCTTCGGTGATGGTGGCAGGGAGCTCTTTTGCAAAAGCTGCGTCGAGTTCCTTGCGAAGCGTGGGAACCAAGATGGCCAGCTGAGGGTTGAGCTTTCGTTTCAAGACCTGCACGAACAATCGAGTTGTATTGAGGATATCGAGATGGGTGAACTCGCTCTGCATGTTGTCTAGATTCGCCTTCATCGCGTTGGCCAGGTGAGGCGGCAGTTTGCGGATCTCATCAAGGTATCGATGTGGCAGCACCACGACGTCGTTGCCCGTTATCTTGAACGGGCGGTCCTTGTATTGAGTCCAGCCCGTCTTGATGACAGGAAGCGCGGTGAAGAAAAACTCCCATCGGGCTAGCCATGCGTATTTGGAGCCCACAAATGGAGCCTCGAACGCTGCATTGCCCTGACAAGCAGCTAGATAGGCGCTCCACGCGATGTTGATGAGAATCGTCCCGGAGATCGCAGCAAGGAAGAGATACAGGCGAGGCTCCGTTAGAACTCGAGCTTCGACTGAGCCCAGGCGCTGGTCCCAAATCTTTGGGAGGACGTATAGTTCGCTCATGCTGGAGTAGTTATCCGTAAGCTTAGCTGGTTTGATACAGACGACGGTTGATCCATAGCTAGATATACCAGCTGGATATACTCTCCGCTCCTTGCTGATCTACATCTTACTTGCATATTTAGATTAGCTTGCAGACTGGATGTGTCAGACAAGGCGCACTCCATAACTAACTCTGCATGCATCCAACATTTAACAAAGAAGCCCGAAGCGGCTTTTGTTATACATGGGCCAACGGTATCCCCGGCCCGCCGTAAAGTCAACCAGGGCAACTCTGGGGGTTTTAAAGGCTGAAACTCTTCCACTACCACTCGACGCTCTGCATGACACGACAATTCCCTAAAAATGGCCTTCAGCTCGCTTTTCGCTGCCGTGACCGCGGTTCTCCTGGCTAGTAACCCCTCCATGCTATCTCGCAGCGGTACCCTCGCTAATCAGTATCCACCGTCCAGCTCCCCGTCTTCCTCGCCATCAAGACCCTCTATTTTCATCCCCTCTCCCGCTACAATGGGCCAACCCTGTGGGCGATCACCCGCCTTCCTTACATGCTCGCATTTCGATCCGGCAAGTTAGCTCACAAGGTTAAGCACTTCCATGAAGTCTACGGCAGCACAGTCCGGGTGGCCCCCAACGAGGTCTCGTTTATCAATCCCGACTGTGTCAAGGACATCTACAACCGTCGCCCCAGTCCCGCTTATAGATCCCTGCCTAAAGACCCTATTCGCCAACCTCCACCAGCACCAGGCCAACCAATCTCTATCCTCGAGGCTGGAGAGAAGGATCATGCAAGGCTTCGGAAAGCACTGGCACCTATGTTTAGCAACCAAGCCTTGACTGCCCAGGAGCCCTTGGTGTCCTCGTACATCGATAAGATGATATCGCAGCTGAAGTCTCAGGCATGTGAACCAGCAGTGGTTGACCTCCAGACATGGATAAGCTTCTGCACATTCGATATCATCTGCTCGCTGAGTTTCGGAGAAGACTTTGGTTGCCTGGAAAACACCAAGTACCATGAATGGGTTGGAATGCTCGTTTACTCGTTGAAAGGAAAAGTGCAACTTGCGGCGTGTCGATTTTACCCATGGCTCTTCAAGCTCCTGCTCAAGAGGATTCCTAAATCCGCCTTTGCCCTGACGGCAAAACATCAAGCAACGACCCGCGAAAAGGTTGAGATGCGGCTAAACTCAACTACCGACCGACCAGACTTTCTCTCCCACCTTCAGAACTCAAAACACGATATCTCACAAGCTGAACTGGTGACAAACTCATCAACGATGGTGTTTGCGGGGAGCCATACCCTGCAAACCGCCATCACCGGGATTCTCTTTCATTTGCTTCGCAATCCCGACAGCCTAGCAAAAGTGACCGAGGAGGTGCGCACCAGCTTTTCCGCGGCAGGGGATATACAATACAGAAATATACGCAAGCTGCCTCTGCTAGATGCTGCAATCAAGGAGGGCATTCGCCTAACCTCGCCGGTGCCACTCGGATTAACACGGCTAATCCCTGAAGGTGGCCACACCATTAACGGGGAGTACTTCCCTGCCGGGGTGAGTCACTTTCCACCCCATGTCCACCCCAGAGAAACGCAGGGAGAAGCAATTCTTTACAATGCTTATGCTTACTTCCACAATGTAAACAGACTGTCGTTTCGTACATGCAATGGGCCGCCAACGTCAACCCCTCCAACTTTACAGACCCCACATCTTTCAATCTCGACCGCTGGCTCCACCCCGACCAGGGCATCTTCGCGAACGACCGACGAGACGCACTACAGACATTTCTCCAGGGCCCCCACGACTGCATCGGGCAGAATCTCGCGCGGATGGAGATCCACTTGATACTCGGACATCTCCTCTACCAGTTCGATCTCAGCCTGCCAACTGGCAAAGAGCATCCACTGATGGAAAGGTGGGAGGACCAAGAGACGTATGCGGTCTGGGTGAGATCGCCATTGCCGGTGAGGCTAAGTGTGCATGCATAATAGTCAGAGCCTTGTGATCGACGCAGCCGGCCAAGCCGAATTAACCGAGCAAGCCTTTCAGGCTGACACCTTCGACTTAGATGTACTCTGTCCGGAGTAGTTACATAGTTACACGGGGATCTCTATCTTTCCGTGTGCAAGGGCCCAAAAACAACGATCTACATCCGAAAAGAGAATTCAATACATTTGTTTTCGTGGGTTGTGGAGTATTACGCCGGGCGGAGTAAGGACATACATGCATCGCTTTTACGTACACCCATTCTCGCCCAAGCAACAATAGAATTGTTTTAGGCGCCTAACTGCTCGGGTACCCCCCTGTCTTTTATCATAGCTTGCCCAATGCCCTGTTGTGGAGTATTATTCCGTCCGGAGTAAGTAAATACATGCATCGCTTTTACGTACACTATTTTATGTCACGAACTGTTCCCGCAAATTAGACGTTCGTTCTCGGCCCCACATTAGTTTTAGTTACACTAAATTACGTACACTTTTACACTTCCGACCCGCCGCTGCCGTCTTTCTCGACCTCCTTTTCGACCTGACCAACCCTTTGCTCGTGGCTGGCTGTCTGGCTCTCCTCTTTCGTCTTATCAGCACTTGCCCCCATTTTGCCCGATATCGAAACTCTCGGAGCTGCGAGCGCGACCAGAAAAGCTGCGCCGCAGAGGACCAGCGTCAAGATCCACGCATCCTTAATCCCCACTAGGTACGCCTTTTGTATCCCCCGCGCTGCCTCCGTGCCAAAGGTCACCTCTAGCCTGGACGCACCTGCTTCGAGGACTCTCGATGGTGAAATGCCGGTCACATACCGGGGCAGACTAGCAAGCATCCGATTCGTGAAGACCGATTGGGCGGCTGAGACGCCGATTACGCCACTGCCCAGTTGGAAGACTGCGTGGTGTAACAGGTTACTAGATATCCAGGAAAGCCCGACAGGAGATTTACTTACAAAGAATCAAGGCTGTCACGGGTGCGATGTGACTCTTATCAATGAACGCCTGGGCGGCTGTGACGGGTACTTGGACGCAGAGGCCGTCACCAGTTCCAGCGAGAATTTGATACCCAATTTCCTTGGCCGAGGGGCTATCGATGTCAAGAGTCCAAAGGAGTCCAGAGCCGATTATCACGAGGCCTGCACCCGAGAGGAGAAAAGGCTGGTAATAGCCGACTTTGGAGAGGATGGCACCTGCGAGAAGAGTGAACACCGCTATGTGATTGGGTAGGGTTAGTTTTGGAAGTTTGAACGGCTGCCGATACATCGGTACACTCACAGGTAGGGACAATGTAAGCTAACAAGAGAATCCCACTGCGCACAGGTGAGACGCTGTCTATCGCTTGGAAATAGATTGGCAGGTAGTATAAGCGGATATAATTGGCGGCGTTCAGGCTAAAAGAAAGCATTAACTACGTCTGACTGCCGATTCTTTTGCGACTCTATATTGGGACAGGAATATACTCACCAGAAGACAAAAACGCAGCAGGTACGAATACCATGGTTACGCAAATATTGTGAAGGAATCGATGCGTCATCCCGCTGGAGCAACTCGACTACCACGAAAGCCAGTAATAGCAGAATCCACCCGACTAGTAATCCAATGATCTGGGGAGAGCTCCAGGGCTTGGTGATGCCGCCCCATTCCATTGCTAGAAGGTAGCATATCAAAGAGCCGGTGATGAGAATGCAGCCGGGGATATCTAGTCTGCGGAGAAGCTCGAGCGGCCGTATCTCTGTTGGAGTTGCAGTCGAGGGGAGTTGGAGGAAGAAGAAGACCGCAAGGGCGGTGATGCCTCCAAGCGGTAAATTAATATAGAAGCTAGGAAGTGGTTAAAAAAGGGGCGAAAGGACGAAGATATCGACTTTAGGGCGAAGGTAGGCACTTACCACCACCTCCAGGTTACGTTGGAAGTGAACGCTCCCCCAATTAGCGGACCAGCAACGCTGGCGACGGTAAAGATTATACCGTTTAAGCCATAGAACATAGGAATCTGGTCGGGGGGAACAATGTATGCGAGAATGATATATGTTCCTGAAAGGATACCAGCGCCCCCACAGCCAGAAACCGCACGGCCTGCGATAAATCCTGCACTGTTTGTTGACACAGCTATAGAGACTTAGCTTTCTTCACTTAAATAGCGGGATCAGATAGCATAATATAGCGTACCGCATGCGAGTGTTCCAAGCTCAAAGATAAGTATAGCACTCAGAAAGACATATTTGGCCGGACAGTATTTGTACAGTTTCCCCCATAGTGTCTGGAAGACACACATGGTGAGAAAGAAGGCAGAGCCATACCAGCCGACATCATTCAGGCTTTGGAAATCGTGCGTTATCCGTGGAACTGCCGTGGAAATAATTGTGAGGTCCAAAGCTGTCTAGACATCGAAGTTAGAGAAAGGGGCTAGGGATGCTGCGATTGACATATATTTACGAGAAACATGCTCAGGAGAAGAGCTAGAATCGTAACTGAGCGCCGGAGAGCCGCCATTTTCTTAGTCTGCTCCTTGGAATGGAATCGCTATGAACTTTAGGCGACGGAAGGTATCTCCAATATGAGGGAGGCAGAAGGATGGACACGAAGTTAAGAGGCTGCGAGGCTACCGCATGCTGGAAACCCCTGGCAATGCTGTGCAAGAGGTAACGCTGTGATACGTCCCTAAGGCATGCACCCGGTCGGCATTACAATCCGGACGGGATTATTCACATGCGACTTCAACCTCCTTTTTGTTCTTGTCGGGGGCTTATAACCCGTGTTGCTCTTCCAAAACCACTCCCCATCAAACACTAGTTAGTCTAGTCACCGTCTTTCATTTCCACATCCACCATGTCGTCCATGGACCCCAGCGAGGTCGCGTACCAAAAAGCACACAGCCATGAGAATCGACAGGCTGCTGGCTATGGAGTTCCAATAGCCTTCTTCGCGGTTGCCATATTGTTTGTCTGTCTACGTATTGCAGCAAGGCGGATGCAAAGGGTAGCTCTAGCTCTGGATGACTATCTCTCCATCTTGGGAGCCCTGCTGCTTATCCCCTTCATGGCTGCCACCATAGGAGGTATTTGCAGACACCCCATTCCAAACGGTCAAGCCCATCTTGCTGATCAGGTTCATAGAGGTCAAAAACGGGATCGGTAGGCACACCATCACGTTGACTCCGGATGAGTTTATTGCGCAAGGCAAGGTAATAATTAGAACCAGGATCTAGAAATATCTTAACACCAACTAACGAAAAAAAACATAGTGGGAGGTGGTGAATCTTTACTCTTACACTGCCGCGATATCAGTGATCAAGCTATCCATTCTGGCTCTGCTGAACCGCGTCTTCGCCTGGCCATCCAAAACATTCAAGCTTATCATTCGAATCCTATCCATTTGGGTTATCCTCTGGGCAGTCGCATTATGGATCGCCTACTCAACACAATGTCGACCGTTCTCGCGGCAGTGGAGCTTGACTAATTCATGCCGCTCGAGTATACAGCTGCAGTACTCTGCTAGCATCCTCAACGCAATTCACGATGTGATGATGTTCGTGGCACCACAGTTCACGATCTGGGAACTACAACTTCCGATCAAAAAGAAGCTCGCCGTGAGCTTCACCTTCTTCGTCGGATTTGTGTGAGTATCCGATTCCCTACCCCCTCTCTCAGTTTCTCAGTCCTCCTATGTTTCAGCAGCTAACCTAGGCAGCGCTACTCTGATGGGAATTCTGAAGATCAGCTACATTCAAGGCCCACCGGGCACGCCGCACAAGCACGACACCTGTAAGTCCAAAATCAAACACCCAGCGCGGAGCGGATTCCATACCTAACTAGCCTATTTACTTCGCCGCGGTAGATTTCGTCGTACCGGCTCTGATATTCAACGCCATGGAGCCGATTCTAGCGTTGATATGCTCTTGCCTTCCGTCCATTGGACAGTTCTATCGGCAGGTCCATGTGGACGGGTACTTCCAGCGCTCGACCCTCCAGCTCACCAGTCTTCTACGTAGCACCAGACGTGGCAACACGTCGAGAAGCTCCGAAATTGATAAGCCGATCGAGACTGATCAGAGCCTCAAGAGTCCGCACGACTTCGTCGTATAGGTATGCGAACATCTCAGTTAAGTTCTTGCGCCCTTTGGGCCAACTCAAGCTTTAACCTAGTTTAGTCGAAGTTAGAGCGTTGCCTTTTTGGGCTGGGATTTTGGCTTCGGTGTTTGCTTTTTCTGTGAAATAGTTCGTGACACCAACATTCTAATTTGACGTACATTGATAGAGGATGCTGGCGAATAGGAGTTAAAATCACTACGTACAGCAGCATCAATTTCCAGAACCGTGGCTCAGAGGTATAAAGAAACCAACTCGACCGAGAGATTTAATGAATTAGTGACTGGCTTGATTCAACAAGTCAAAAGGAAAAAGAAAGAGTGAAATAACGACAGAGATTTCACTGCATAGCCAGCACATAACAACATCCTCATTGCGGGTTTGAGGTACGGAGTACTCCGTAGAGACGAGGCTGAAGTTGACAACTATGGATATGTTACACAGAGAGAGCTGGTGATCCCCAACCTGGTTGTATGCTCTTGTACATTTCAAGCGAGTTTGAGATTGTTTGAATTCAGTCCACGTATGCGACATGGTTACATCATCGCCTGCATCAACCTCAAGGACCCAACCAGGTCAAGCAAATCAGACGGCCTTCCCCTCACGAACCCAGACCTCCTCATACCCAACTCTTCGGCGTACACTACTCTTATCGATCAGCTTCTCCTCACTTGGTTCCACAACCTCCTTGTAGTATGGATCCGCCTTCAGCTTGCCCAGGATATCCCAACTCTCAAGGAGCACCTCTGCATGGCCATCAAAGTCAAGGGCCTTGTCGGCCTCCGCGCCGAGATACTGGTGTGACATTGCCGGCGGCGTATGGAACTGCGACAATTTGACATTAGCTCGCCATCGCATCGTGCACGTTCCGCCCTCGTCTTTACGTAGCCTTGCGTGCGGTCAGGGTAGGCTTACCAGCGTGTAACGGTAGACACCGTGCCGCTCAAGCCAGCTTTTCAGGATCTGTGCATGTTCGTTTGTCCATGATCTGCCGTTGGAGCTGGTTAGCGAATGAGGTGAACCATGACGGGTAAATATGTAGCAGGGGAGTTGGGTGCATACTCGTGGAATTCCTCTACCGAAAGAGAGGGGTGACGCTTGACATATGTGTCGAAGCGGATCAGACGCTTTTGGGGGCCAGAACTCATTTTCGTTATAAGAAAAATGGATGATCGGTGAACTGCTACTGATAACCACTGAGTGGGGAGTCTGAAGAGATCTTTGCTTCTGAGAAGGCGAAGGTCGAGGCAACCTGACGCTATATGTATGTGATCCTTTGGAGAAAATGTTGGAGACTGGGGCGGGGGCGGTGTGATTACCGTGACTAAATGGAAGACGCTGTGATTTGACCGGGAACTGCGGCCAAGGCTGGATGATCACCCCTCAAGGAAGCACAAATTCAAGGCTAACTAGGTATTCTATTTTCAGCCGGCGCGGAAGCAGGAGGCTGACGAGGTGAACAGTTTGAAACCGCCGAGCAGCTGTCAAGGGGGAGGCATAGTCGAATGGCCATTCTAAGGGGCTATTTAAAAGGGACATTCTTGGTATCTACAGGATGGGGTTCGCTATACCATTGCCTGACATGCGAACGGCATCTGGACGGCGATCATCAAGATGTCAAGCACTTCGTTTTTCCTTCATCCGCAAGCCCAAAGCGGCTGCTCTGATCTGTTACAGCAGATAGCGGAGGGCTGTACAGCTGCTCACGGCTTGAGCTCACTTTCCTGCTCTATCTACGACACTGCCTGGGTGTCTATGATCAAGAAGACCATCGACGGCGCCCCTACATTGCTATTCCCTTCTTCCTTCGCCCATATCCTCGATACCCAAGATCCTGATGGGGGGTGGTGCAGCGGCTCAGCATCGGATTTGGATATTATCCTTAACACGATGGCAGCCCTACTCTCTTTAGCAAGAAATCGCCACCTGCGTAACTATACCGAGCAAAGCAACGGTGGTACCGATTTGGAAGAAAGAATCTCGCGCGCCTCAAGCTTCCTCAGAGCGAAATTGCAAACCTGGGATGTCGCAGCTTGCGATCAAGTAGGATTCGAACTTCTCGTCCCAGCGCATCAGCAGTACCTTTCAGAAGAGGGCATCGTATTCAGCTTTCCAGGCGAGGACTATCTAAACGCGCTTGGCCTTAGAAAGCGCAGTCTCTTCTCACCTGAGCTTCTTTATGGAGATCGTCCTATGTCCTTGACACATTCCCTTGAAGCACTAGTCGGGGCCATTGACTTTGATCGTCTCCGCCATCGGTTGACATTCGGGAGTATGCTGTGTTCGCCTGCGTCTACGGCTGCCTACCTAATTCAATCCTCCAAATGGGATGATGAGGCAGAAGCATATATTCGTGCTGCCCTGAAGCATGGGTCCGGGAATGGATCAGGAGCGGTTCCGAGTGCATTCCCAACCACTATCTTTGAGGTTACCTGGGTATGTTAGTCTTACAATAATATTAACGGGTAGCCTGAACTGACGCAGAGCATGTAGGTAGTATCTACCATCATAGGAAGTGCTCGAGACTGCATTAGCGAGAGAGGTCAGGATGCCGTGCGTAAGGTGACAAAATATTTGCAGGGCATAATGGAGCGTCAGCATGAAGTTGTTGGCTTCGGTCAGTCCAAATTCTAGTCCCAACCTCAAACATGAACTAAACATCTAATTAAATTCCAGCACCTGGTGTGGTACCTGACGCAGACGACACCGCGAGAGCCATTCTGACGTTGAGCCTTGCAGGACACAGTACTCCGCTAACCAGCCTGATCAAACAGTTCTGGAATGGAAAGCATTTCATGACCTACGGTTACGAGAGAAGTCCTAGCTTCAGTACTAATTGCAACGTGCTGCTTACAATGTTACATACAGCGGAACCAGAGTCCTATGGTTCGGAAATTAAAGCGGCTCTCCGCTTCCTCTATGAACAACATGACAAAGGCAAGTTAAAGGATAAATGGGTGAGTCAGGTACCCTCCCTTTTTTCTTTCATATCAATAACACACATCTGACTATTATCAGAATGCAAGCCCGATTTACTCCAGAATGTTGCTGGCCAACGCGCTTGCCAGGCTACTCGAACTTTGGGCTAAGGGATCATTAAGGTCGCTTCCAGAGGATTATACCCGTAAAGCAAACATTGTTTTGAGCCTCATTATGCAGAAAACACTTGTCGAACAGAGTACAGAGAGCGGATCATGGCACAATGAATCTTGCGAAGTCACAGCTTATGCGGTCCTCACGTTGGCGTCAATATCGAATACTCCTCTTTCAGCGTGGAATTGTGATAAACTACGGACCAGTATAATCTATGGCAGAGCCTTCCTTGAAGCCAACCACAGGCGATGGACGGACGGTGACGCGATATGGACTGAAAAGGTTTCATACAAGTCCCCTCTTCTATCTACGGCTTACTGCATGGCTGCTATGCAAGCTCCGATATTTACACAGACAACACCACGGGAGGCCAATTATCCAGGGCTCGAAGAAGTGCCCGCAGGTGCTTTAAATAAAATGTCACGATTTTACTCTGCCCTACCGGTGTTCAAAGGAATCCCAGACTGGAAACTCAGCGCTTCCTTAAGGGAGGCTCTAGTATGGTATACCCAGCTAGTTGCTCGAAGATATGACATCTTTCCGCGAGACAATATGACCGCGGACAAATACCTCGAGTATATACCCCAAACTTGGACGACTTGTAACGCACGTAATGACTACCCACTGGAGCCCAGTTTGATGTGGGAGATGATGATTATATCGACTTTGAATTACCAAGTTGACGAGTTCCTCGAGGCTGTCGTTGGTAGGCGAGAGAAACATGAGCTTGAAGCGGTACGCAAAGTTATTATCGGAACCTGCGATGCGCAACTCCCAGTCGCAGCCGCTGAACAAACATCCAATAGTCTCAAACGGCGGCAGTCCCTAGAAATTCAGGAGAACGGCAACAGTGTAAAGAGACCCGAAGTCACGGCCGACGAGGTGTTGAATGGAGATGGGGTCGCCATCACCGCCAC
Source organism: Onygena corvina (assembly GCA_000812245.1). NCBI lineage: Eukaryota > Fungi > Ascomycota > Eurotiomycetes > Onygenales > Onygenaceae > Onygena > Onygena corvina. Next base: position 3,037 of record JWPT01000067.1, on the reverse strand, counting down.
AACCACCCCTGACACATTCCCCAGTCTCAACCACATTACCCAGGTTCTCTCCAAATTTATCACATACGTCCTCACACATCCTGCCGTTCTCTCCTCAGCGCTGGAGTCTCAAAGAGCCCTCAAGGACGAGCTAAAAACCTTCCTCCTCGCCCATATCACCGACCTTGCCTCCTCCTACTACTTGACTCAGCAGGCCTCCTATTCACCCTCCCATGCAACAAAGGCCCTCACACCTCCATCCACCTACTACACGTGGGTGACAACCACTTCAGCCAATCATACAAGCTGTCCTTACTCCTTCCAGTTTCTAACCTGCCTAATAGCGCACTATGGCCCAACTCCCCACCGCGCACCTTTCCATGGCCCCCGCCAAAAATATCTCTCACAAGCTTTCGTCCGGCATTTATCATCCATGTGCCGCCAGTACAATGATTATGGAAGCATTCGGCGAGATAGGGAGGAAGGAACTCTCAATAGTGTCAACTTTCCCGAATTCTGGGAAGAAGATTCTGTATCCATGACCACAGTTGCGAGCACTCGTACACCTGGTGGGGATGACTGCGAGCGCTCTGAGCAAGCCATGAAGGACGACCTTATGTATGTCGCAGAGTACGAAAGAGAGTGCTGTGACCGGGCGTTGGAAAAGCTTCTGCATGAAACTGTGGTTGATGCACGCACGCGCAGGATTCTGCAGGCGTTTGTCAACGTTACTGACCTATATGGGCAGATTTACGTGCAGAGGGATATCGCGAGCCGAGTAATGAAAAAATAAAAACATCAAGAGGACCCAACTAAGGGGTGTCGATTCCCAAAGCACCTCTTTGCATAACTTCGAAATCAGCGCCTTGGCTCCCTAGATTTTTTGGTACTATATATTGTCGAATAGAAAGAGAGGATTCATTAACATCGACGAGGACAGACTACGGAGCTTGAAATTCAACCACTCATATTGGTGTAAGGCAGCACGTAATCATAGAGAAAACCATACAAGGCCTCCTTATAGTAAAAAGAGGGAGAAATATTGGCAGAAGCACAGATACAGGCAGAAGCAGAGACAGAGAGGCAGAGGTGGTCCTGGTTCTTATCTCTTAGTCCATAGGCGGTACCGGGTGCTGATATGACCTCCTGGTCCTAATATAGCCTGCTGGCTCTAATATGGCCTCCTAGTATCCTTTTATCCTTGTCTCTCTGCCTCTGTGCCTCCCTACCTCTCTCTGCAGGGTAGTACATAATAGGAGGAAGGAAATAGAGGAAGTGCAAAACGCAGATCGAGGAGGAAGGTTGCGGGGCCATGTTTTTGCGGTTCCGAGATTCCGCAACCGATTGATTTGTCATCACAGACACCCGTATCACATGACAAGATTTTTGGCCTGAGGTCGGACTCCAACTTGCTTAATGATCCTTGATCTAGGATAAATAGTCAATACGAATCTACCTATCCCCTTGCACTGAGGCTAAGCGCGAAATGACCTGCAGGTGCGGCCATGAAAAAATAACTAACTAGCCAAACAAGCTGCAGTCGTTTGTCACGATCGAATCGCGGAAGCTAGAGGATGGAGCCGACCTCGGTCCGTCGGTAACTAGAGGCAAGGCCCAGCCGATCGAGCAGGCTGGGAGAAGCATACCTCAACCCCTGTACAAATCAGCCGCCATCGCCGCAGCTATAAGTACGTAAAAAAGAGCGGAGGCCTCGTGGAGAGTCACAAATCCCACGGAAAGGCGTTATTGAAGCTCTTTTCCCATTATCGAACGAGCGGGCTATCTGCTAATGGCAGTGGCATTATCAAAAGCAGAACATCATGGCTAGCTATTTTCGAGTCGTTGAGCATGTCGTGGCTTGTCAGCATATCAGGGAATATCCCCACGCGACAGCCAACAGCCAAGAGGACTCGCTCAACTTAGCAGTTAAGCAATATATTCCCTTAGATAATCCAGAACCACAGCCCGGCGACGTCACCATAATAGGAGCACACGCGAATGGGTTTCCAAAGGTGTGCCTTCCCCAAAAAATCCCTTGTCTACATATCACTGCCCTATTTAGAAGCTAAGGCTGATATCATTGGGTCAGGAATTATATGAGCCTCTGTGGGAGGAAATATACCAACGCTCTAAAGAGGCCGGTTTTCGCATCAGAGGCATATGGATTGCGGACGCTGCTCACCAAGGGCATAGTGGAGTATTGAATGAGAATCTCCTCGGGAATGACCGTATGTTTTGGCTTTTCAAGTGTCGCAGACTGGCCGGCTGTAGCAACTAACAATCTTCTCAGCCTCATGGTATGATAACCCTCGTGATCTACTTCATCTAATAAATTTAAAGAGGTCCGAAATGCCTCGTCCTATTGTTGGGATCGGCCATAGCATGGGTGGTAACAACTTGTACGTGATGCGTACCCCAAAACAAGCAATATATCAAAGCTAACGAGCTGGGAAATTTATAGAGTAAGACTCTCGGTCATCCATCCTCGTCTCTTTGCAACTCTTATTCTACTAGACCCCGTGATCACAAGGATGGAATACCTTCCAGCAAAGGACCCAGCCAAAAAGACCCCAGTCAACGTCTCAGCGGCCCCTCTAGCTTCGACTTATCGGCGAGACCTCTGGCCATCCCGTGAGGCAGCAAGAGAAATACTTAAGAAAAGCAAATTTTACCAGAGCTGGGATCCTCGAGTGTTTGATCGCTTCATTCAATATGGCCTACGGGAGTTGCCTACTTTAATCCACCCATTGGAGAACGGATCCGAGAATTTACCCGGGGGCGAGAGGCCTGTAACCCTGACGACAACCCGGCACCAGGAGGTACTTTCATTCTTCAGACCTGCCTACGGATCAACTTATAAAGACAGTCAGGCGGTCAACCGTCTTACTCATCCGGATCTTGACCCTCGGGTTCTTTTGACAGCATTCCCCTTTTACCGATATGAAGTAAATCGAACTTTCGAAATGCTTCCTCTTGTTCGGCCTAGCGTCTTATATCTATTCCCAGAGCACTCAGAAGTCAGTAATGCAAAGCTGAACAAGGAGAAGTTGGATAATAC